>JAYKAV010001077.1:364929-380743 GCA_035582835.1 Phoebastria nigripes
TGCCCCCCCGCCCCGAGCATCCCTCGCCCCGCGGGGCCTTTTCTCCCCGTTTCCTAACGCAGCGGCAGGAGAAGCCAGCCCCACATGGCCGAGGGAGGTCTCTGACCCCGCAGCGCTCCTGTGTACAGACAAAAAGAATAAAAAAAAAAATCACAAAAATAATAAAAAAGAACACTTTTGGCCCAAGCCGCTCTCCACCAGCGAGGGTGCAGGCAGCAGGGTCTGACACGTGCCTGCCGGTCGTGGTCCGGTGCTGCCAGGGCCGGGAAGCTGTGGGCACCATGGCTAACGAAGGATGCGCGAGGGGTCAATCGTTAGCAAACGGCTACTGATGGCGGGGTGGTCCAGGGCCCGCAGCAAACCCCGGGGGTGGACGAGACCCTCTGCGCGCCCCTGCCCAGACTGCCTTCCGAGCGCTCTCCTCCGGCTTCCCTACTCTCAGGTGGGGTCTTTACCTGTTTCGCAGGCGTTTTGGGGCTCGGCCCCCGCGGGGACAGGGGGCTGGAACGGGAGCGGCTCCTGCCCCGGCCACGCCGCTCGAGGTGCCAAACCCCGGAGCTCTGCCGCTGGCGATGCTCCGGGGGTGGGCGCGTCCTGGGGGAAAACCGTGAGAAAAAGGATCATAACAACAAGGGGGGCCGGTTACCTGCTCTCTGCATGTGCCAGACAGACAGTTTTGTGGTCTGGTTAAAATCAGGGGAAAACAGTCGCTTTCCAGGCTTAGTTTCAGTGAAAGCCCCCACTGTTCATAGCATTCGTGCTGTCACCTTGTGCAGGCAGCGGAGCCGAGCCAAAGGGCATCAAGCGCCGTTCCCTTCACATCCTCCTGCAGATACAGCCGAGATTCCACCTTTCTCTTAATAAAACAGCTTAACGCCTGAAACAGAGACATCCCAAGCAAAGGACCGGCGGCTTTGCAGGATCCGGGCGAGTCCGCACAGATCCGATGCTGTCGGCAGCTCGTCAGCGCGGCCATCAGAGACCGGGACGCGTGGGACCCCGCAGATGAGATGTGGCTCACGTGCCTGGGCAATTTGGCTCAGCCTGACGAGCCGGCGGGGCTGAGGTCCCCGGGGGCTGGCGAGCAAAATATCCTTCTGCATCATCAGAAACGTGTCGCTTACAATTGCCGATCCGCATCTCTCCCTGGGCGGGCACCGAAGCCACTGCGGCGGCGATGCTGGCGTCGGCGTTCCCGACAGAGCCGCGGCGCTGTAGGAGGAAGGGGGTAAAAGGGTCAGACGATGCCACCGCCATCCGCCGGTTTGCTAATTCCCAAGCCAAAATGCCCTTTCCTGGCTGGGTGGGCGTCTCCCACATGTGGATTTTCCCTGGGCAGTCACAGAGCATCCCTTGCCTTTTGTTATGGAAGAGGTGTGGGAATTTCAATGTGGCCGTTTCTGAGATCGTCTCGGCTCCCACGTTCTCACAGGTGCTCCAGCTCAGGAATTTGGGAGGCGAGAGGGTGAGGAGGAGGAGTTAGCAGGGTTGATAAAATAAAACTGAGCAAGCCGGCGGCGTTATCCAATTTCCCTGATACGCAAAGCAAAAATAAGACACCCAGTAAAGTTTAAATGCAGCATAAGAAATTCTGCCCATTTCAGGAGCCTGCGAGGCTGTTAGTAGCGAGAGATAGTGGGGTGGTGTTGGTCACTGTAATTTTTGCTATGGGATCCCCGTGTGCTGCTGCAGGCACGCTGCTTCACCCGAGCAGCTCCTGGCCCCGGCTTCATCGCTGCCTCCATCCTCTGCCGCCTGTTTGGCATCCGTAAGAGACTAGTCCTGCCTGGGAATATCCCACTATTACGGGAACCTGAGCAGGGAGATGATCTTGTCGGAGGAGAAGACTTCCGACGTGCTTATATCGAGGTTGGCCAGCTGCGAAACGCAGATACGGTTGTGCCTGGGCTGGAGCATCCCCGACAGATGCCGTGGCATCTGCCTGCCAAGATGGGGGAGAGAAACACGAGCGCCCGCTCGCTAACCACCCATTTCGCTCTAAGCAGGCTCCCTCTGTTAGGAAGAGTAATGAACCCCCCTTCTGCGAAGCACCCTTTGCTTTTAGCAAGCGAGATGGAAGGTACGTGGGAAAGGCAGAGGGAAGAGCCGGGAATAACGCCGGCGGAGAGGCAATTCCGGCAGCCAGCTGGCACCGCGAGGCTTCTTGTCTCAGTCGAGGAGGAAGAGCCGGGCGTTCGCGGCGGCTCAGCCATGAGCTGCCAGGATGGCCACGCTCTGACGAGGATGCTCTGGGCCGGCACAGCCTGCGGCCGGAGCTGCCTGCTCGGGGAAGGGTCCCCAGGGATTTCCCTACCTTAAAAGAAGTATTAACCGTAAAACTTCTGAACATCCCGGTTACAAAGATAAACTCAGCTTTGTATTTGTAGCTCCGGGTTTGCTGAGCACGTGCATTATTGTGTTTAGCAGCCTGATTAATGCTGCGGTGACTAATTAGGGCGCAGGACAGATACTGGCCGTTCGTTCACAGTGCCAAGCGTAGTCAAAGCGTGGTTACGTCAAAGATAATTTACTGCAGGGGGATCTACGCCCTCAGACGAAGAACAAGCTGAAGACCTGCCCTTACCCCACTCCTTCCATGTCCCGCGATCTTTGCATACGACCTTCTCTTTGCAAAAAGAATTCTATTTGCACTGGAGGTGCTTTAAAAAATGGAAAACCACCCAGAACGGTTTAGCAGCACTAGAGGAACGTGAGTTGCAGGGAACTTCAATGGGTGCCAAACACTCATGCTTCAGAGGCAACGAATAATCCTCGGGAGGGTGAATTTCTCACCTGGACTTTCAGCCTCTGCAGCGGGATGAGGTCAGGCTCTGGGTCGCGTCACCCATGACTTGCGAGCTTGCCAGGCACGGCGTCTTTGTGGTTTCCTTGCAAGGATTCCGTTCCTATTCTGAAACAGAAACAGTGGAAAATTTTCATCTCCCCTTTGGCACAAAACCCACTCCCCAACACAAAAGTCTCGTCCTGGGCTCTATCTCCAGCTCAGGACCCAGAAAGAGAGGCACCCCCAAATTCTTACTTCCCTGAGAAATCCTTGGCCACGGGGCGGTCAGGACATGATGCCCACCTGCAGTCTAGAGACGTTCACCTTCCCCTCGACACCCAGAGCGGCAGCCCAGCCATCGGCAGCATCCTGCACGCAACTGAGCACCATGTGCTCCCAGCCCGTCTCCGGCCACTGTCCCCTCCAGGGCCATCCCCACGTGTTGTGCGGCAGCGGCTGACCTTTCCAGCACTGCCACAGCCCTCCCTGCCTTGCTCTGCATCTGTCTCTGCCTTTTCTCCCTGGCCCGGGAGCATCCCCTGGACCAGCCACCTTGCCCCACCACCCCGCAGACCAGCTCCCCTGTCCGCACCGCTCGTGGAAGAAGGATGGCTTCATTTGCAGGAGCTTCTTGACTAGGACTAGGACTTCTTGAGGGGACCCGGCAGGGCTGGGACCCCCGGCCTCGGGGCAGAGCCCGGCTGCTGCCCCTGGCCGCTCTGGCTGTGCGTTGGACTCCAACAGAAACAAGAGGGAAGAGGCTTTTCTGCAAGACTTTTTCAGGTGTTTTACATCAAAAGCTAACAGCCTTTTCAGCCCGAATTAACCTTTCCAATTTGCTTGAAATCTTTCTCATTTGCTCCGGAAAATGAAGGGAAAAATACCCAGCTGTAATGGCCAATGTGGTTTTATTAAAACCCAGGCTGGAAGCGCTGTGGTTTCTGATTGGAAATACTTCTTAAAAAATACAGCCGCAGCAGAAGAGCCGGGGTGAAAGGTGAGGAAGGCAGACACGAGATTTTTACATAAAGGTAGCCGGCGTGTGCACAAACTCCGCTGCAAATCTACCTTTGGAATGGGGTCTCTGCCGAGAAGGTGGCAGGCAGCCCGTGCAGCGGAGACGGCGCTGGAGCCCAGCTTCCCTCTCCTGCCCGGCGAGGCTCTGGCGTGGGTCTCCTTTAAAAATAAAAAGAAAAAGGAAAAGCTGGTCACACGAGACTAAACACCGGCCAGGTCCGCTCTCAGCAAGGCAATTCCTGCCTAACCTCAGGTGATATCATGCCTGCGACGCGTGGCTGCTGTCCCCGCTCGGGATGAGCTGGATCTCCTTCATTAACAGCAATGGGCTCCAAATACCTTCCCGTACTTATTATTACCTGGCTTTAATGGATAACGAAATGGTAGCAGAATATTGCTAATACCTGAAGGGTGTCTAATGAAGGAGAGGACTGAAAGGAAAGCGCTCCCCTCCCTTCACTGGGGGATTTAAAGGCGTTGGGCTCCTTTGCTGGCAGGGTGGGGATGGGCTCTGTACCTGCAAAGCTACCAGCATCCGCAATGACCCCCGGCAGCGATTATATTAGCCAAGGGTGTAGCACCGAGCACCCGCTCTGGTCTCTGTTTTGGTCGTGGAGCCATGCAAGGGGGTGCTGGGGGAGAGACCCAAGCCCTGGGGACCCTTGCAGCGCCCCGGGGATGCAGCGACCCTGAGCATCCCCAAGGACCACTGCCCTGCAGGAGGGTGGCTTGCTCTCCTGCCCCTGCCGAGGGTCCCGCATCCCACCAGCGTGGGGGGCTGCTGCGAGCCCGCCCGTGCCAGCGCCGGCAGCCCTGCCTGTGCGCAGTGTTTATTTCATGTCTCGCAGCGTTAAATCATAGCAGACATGCAATTCGGGGGAGCGTGAGGCTCCGTAATGGGCGGCCTCGGGCGCGTGATGGGGCCGGGGCCGGCAGGCAGCCGCGCTGCCAGGGCTCCTCCGCGATGCTTTATTGCTTTTGACGCTCCAAACGCGCTCTGAAAGGCGAGTCCTGGCAGCCCGGAGGAGGGCTGCTTCCCTCTCCTGCCTGCTCCGCACGGGCAGGCGCCACAGCCGAGACCTCCCTCCCCGGTCCCCGGCCCTGCTGCAGCACCCCGTCCTGCACAGAGCTCAGCCACATGCCTGCCAAATCCCCCGCAGCCCCTGGCGAGTGCCGCGGCACGGGGTGGGAGCTGCCGAGGCTAACGCTGCCGTGGGAATAACACCCGCACGGGGCTTGGTTATCTTCCCGGTAAGGGCAGGTTGGGGCACTGGGGGATGCTGAGCATCGCTGGTCCCCTCACAGAGCGGGGATGCTGAGTATTGTTCGTCCCATCGCATTGCAGGGACCTCGTGCCTGCACGCTGCCCTCTGGGCTCTCCCCAGCCTCCGAGATCACGGTAGCTCCTGGCTAAGCACCAGCTTAAGAAATGTGCTGCTTGCCTAGCCAAGGCACCTGCTCTCAGTGTGGCTGCCCTAGGAAAAAGCCCTCAGTCTCCATCCCAGCGCAGAGATGCTGCTGCGCCCAGCTGCAGGCAGAGCCCAGGCGGGATGCGAGGCTGAGCCGTGGGAAGCCCCGGACGCCAAGCGCTTTGATTCCCAGAAAAGCAATTACCGCGCAGCAGATTACAGGGCTAATAAAATCCCATTACGCCATTTCGGAAAGTAAATCTGATCCGGGCCCTGCCGATTGCTATCAGCTGTCCCACAAAAAGTCCCGCAAGAGCCCCCCCCCCTGCACGCGCGCATGATACGAGGCTGTAATAGATCACGCTAATTAGATATCCGATAACAGGAGGGCTGATAGGAACTACATTAAAATCTCTTTAAGATGAAGACGTAAAACCCAAGGGAGAAAATTCAGAGTTAATGATGCTGCAGCAGAGGCTCCGCTTGAGCGGTCCTCGCCCCCTCGGCCGCATCCTGCCTGCCGCAGATGCTGGGGGCTGGAGGAGAGGGGGCAGAGCGGGCCACGGCCCCCAGCGCCGCTGCGGCGCTGCCCGTGATTTTCATTACCCAGATTCAATAAGGGGAAAGAGCTCCGAGCTGCCTGCGCTCCCCGGGAGGTGACTTGCCAGCCACTAACGGAGCCGAGAAATCAAATTAGCCCCGGCTCTGCTCTCACTCTCTCCCTGACACTGCTGTTGGCAGCCGAGGGGGAGTTCATCAGGGCCGCGCACTAATTCTTATCTCGTTTAAGTGACTCCACGCTGCCATCTGATGCGATTTGCTCTGCGCCGCCGCAGGCTCTGGTCCCTGCCCACCGCTTCCCCAGCACTTCCAGCAGCTGGCAGCTTCGTGGGGGCACAGGCACCTACAACACATATAAATGCAGACATACATACATGACTATATAAGATTATAGGGAACGGGGGTCGGGGTGAGGCTCCCCCACCAGGCAGAGGGATGTTGCCTTACCCCGAGGATGTGCTGCTCTGACATGGAGGGAAGGATGCTGCAGCCTGAGCGGGGTACCAGCGCACGGGCAGGCGACGAACAAACTTTTGCTCTCAATCATACAGGACCGACCTTTGCTTACGGTCTTGTTTGCCCAAAGGTGTTGAATATTTGGGGAAACCAAAACTGGTAATAAGTGCTTTCATGTGCTGAAATTTGCATGCAAATGCAAATTGCTGCAGTGAAAATAGACCCTTGTCTTGCTGCATGTTGGAGGCCATTGGGGAAATCTTGCTGCCCCCAGGCAGGGGTGCAGAAGGCCAGCAGGCAGCACGCGCTGCCTGCAACCTGCATCTGTCAGCGTGTCCGTCTCCAGTGGGACGGAACTGCCACGCCACAGGGTGTGAAGGGAAGCCTGGTGCCTCCAGACCCCCCCGTTCCCTGCTGGTGGAAACCCACCCCGTGCCAGTGCCATGTCTCTAGCCTCCCGGGACAGACCACCCCATCTCAGAGGCTTTCCCCCTGACTTTCCGACCGCTGGTGAGCTCCTGGTGCAGCCCTGGTGCCTGCAGCACCCTCTCTCCCCCGCCGTGCCCCCCGCTCCTGCTGCACGCAGGCACAATGCTTGCACCCCCAAAACCCGCTTTTCCATGGCGAGGCGCCCGGGCAGGGGACAGAGGAGCCCCGGGGGAGCCAGCGGGGTGGGGGGATTCCTCTTCCATCCTCCCAGCCTGAAACTTGATGCAGCGGGAGAGGCTGATTGCGAGATTAATTGGGCGTTCTCAAAAACCCGACGGCGGGGGGAAAGCGAGCAAGGAGTGCTGCCTGCCTCCCTGCTCGGGTTCAGTCCTCTGCGGAGCCGGCAGGCTAGGGAGGTGGAGAGGAGGGAGGCAGTGGCTGGGAGCCGGCAGAGCCATGATGCCCAGCACTCTCGGGGCGCTTCTGGCCCTGCTGCCTCTCGCCTCGACGCTGCAGAGCCAAGGTAAGGCGGGGGGGGCCCCGCGGGCAGGGCTGGGGGGCTGGGGCGGAGCGGGGTGCTCCCCATACCGAAAGGCACGGTGCAATACCTTCCTAAAACCCGAGCAGCACCGTACGGCATGCAAAGGCTGCTTTTTAGAGAGACCTTAATGGTATTGAAAATCAACGTACCTGGGAGAAGCCCAAGTGTGGGAAACCTCTTCTGCAAGAGCCTGAGGCGCTGCCCGCCTGGGCAACGCAGTCTGAAAGTCCGCAGCAAGGTTCTGCGGCATTTGAACCCAGCTCTGCGTTGTGGGCTCATCGGTACGGCGCCTCGAAGTACTCTGGAAGCGTGCAGGGTCTGAGCCCTGAGGATATATACAGAGAGAAACAGGGTGATCTCCTGCCTGCCTGCCTGCCTGCATCCCTCTGTCTGGAAGCTGCTACCTGTGCCCTCCACCGATAAAGGGATTTCTCTAATATAATGTTTCATCCCTCATAACGCAGAGCTGGGTTTTGGGGACGATGGCGCGCAGAAGCGATGCTGTGCCTATGGTTTGTAATCTCAGCTCCGCACGGTGCAAAACCGACTGCCAAAATGTTCACAAGCTATCATTATTATTTTCTCGTTTAACCTTCCTGGGAAATAGTAGAAAGTCATTGTGCTGTTTTGCACCAGTGCAGCTGAAAGCTTTCAGCAGGTTTCTATCTTGCATCTTCGGATTGGTCGGATAGAGTGCCCCTCTCACTGGGGCATTGTTCCCGACTCCCAGACCTTCTCCCGCAGTTAGCCTGGCAGAGGAGGCAGAAGAGGAGCGGGAGCAATGACTCTCTCACCTTAGTGATGCCAGAGGTAGGGGGGTAGGAAGGTCTGCGCAGACGCACACCCGTGTGCCAGGGCTGTGCCAAGTTGCACCAGGCAAATTGCCGGCACAGGTTTGGGGCCGGGCAGAGTGGCACGGTGTCCGCGGCAGATGCGCAGAGCGGCTGGGGCGAACACAGCCCAGTCCTCCCCCTGCAAAGCCAGAGCATCCCGACCTGGAGCTTGGTGGCACGGGCGTGAGGAGGAGGAGAGGGTGTGAGGAGGAGCGTGGGCGCGAGCCAGCTGCCACCAGCTGCAGCAGGAAAGGCTGCTGGCCCCAGCCACGATGACAGCAGCGCCTGTTTTCCTCCCCTCGCCCTAATTGCTGCCTCTCGCCCCCCCCGGCCGCCTCCATCGGTGCACGTCTGCCTGGGCGAGGGCCGTGCGCCCGGCCGGCTCCCCAGCATTACTGATCGCGTGCAGACTTGGAGGGGCTGAGGCTGCTAGGTTTTTTTTTAGCTTAAAAGACAGATTAAAGTTCCCTTGCTGGCAGCTTTTCCCAAGTTCCCGCAGATCTATTCCAATTAGTCCCTTTCATTACGTGGGAATTGGACGCCGGGGCTGAGCGTGCTGCAGAGCAAAGCCACAAGCGTGGCTCTGCTGCCCTGGCTTGGCCGCGGCGTCGCCAGCTGCCTTGCAGCGAGGACGCGGGTGCCGTGAGCAATTTGCTCTGCGATTAATGCTGCTGGCACCAGCCGAGTGATTGTTTCCACAGGAAGCAAACGCCAAGATACCACGATGCCTAATAAATGAATTTAGCATCCTGGTTCATCTCTAACCTTCACTGCCTCCACCTGCAGAGCAAAGAAGAAATGCCCCTGGAAGTAGTGAGTGGTAGGAAACTTATCTGGGGGCAGCGAGTCCCTCGCGGTCCCCGCTGCCACTGTCCTGGCATCCGTCCGGGAGAGGCAGAAGACAGCAGCCCTGCTCTCCGAGCCTGGGGGAAGGTCACAGCCCCATCCACCTACACAGCAGAAGATATTAATGAAACATCAGGTGATGGTTCTGGTGGGCAGGCTTGTTTCCCATCAGGATGCTCCTATTTAACTTTGATGGGAAACCCCAACATCCCAGCAAGGGATGGCAGCCAGCAGCATCCCACAGTTCGCGGCACACCCTGGGGCGATTCCAGCCGCTGCCCCGGTGCGAGCAGTCCTCCATCCATCCCACCCTCCCTCTGCCGGCAGGTACCTGGCCGGGGGGCCGGACACCAGAGCCCGCCGAGCCCTCCCTGCGCCGCCTGTCCCACTACCTGCTGGCCCACTACCAGAAGGGCACCCGGCCTGTGCGGGACTGGCGAACGACCACCAACGTGGCCATCGACCTCATGGTCTACGCCATCCTCAGCGTGGTGAGTCCTCTGCTCCCACCCCGCATGGGGTGGGGGCAGCTGCCTTCGAGGCAGGCAGCTTCTGCACGTCCGCAGTGAGGGCAACAACAGTACCCAGTGTGCAGCATCCTTCTGGCGTGCTCTGCCCATCCTCCAGAGCGCCAGCACCCCCTGTGCTGACACCGTGTCCTCTTCTTCCCGCAGGATGAGAAGAACCAGGTGCTGACCACCTACATCTGGTACAGGCAGGTGAGCAGATGAGACCATGCAACCTCGCACCCCTCCCTCGCTGGGACCCCCCCGGGGCCGAGCACCCCTGCAGATACAGGTTTTCCCATGGGAGAGGTGTGCAGCCCTGCAGGAGTGCAGCAAGGTCAAATCCATCCCAGGGGATGACAAGACCTCTGTAGAGCATGAACCTCCTGGCACAGCTTTCATACTCTGCTGGGTGGTGCGATAGCCAGAGGACAAGCCTTTCCTCCCTCCCATGGATGGCGCTGAGGATTGGTTCCCATGGCAGGGTGCTAGCGTGTGTTTGGGTCCCGGCAGGGTGGAAGGGACCTTGCCCTCCAAGCCCCTCTCCCTCGTCCCCCAGCACTGGACGGACGAGTTCCTCAGGTGGGACCCGGCACGCTTCGACAACCTGACGCAGATCTCCCTCCCTGTGGAGAGCATCTGGGTGCCCGACATCCTCATCAACGAGTTGTGAGTGAGGCGAAACCCCCGGGGCCGCAGCAGGCAGCCCGGGGTTCGGACCCCCCTCACCCACCGCGGGCACGTGCCACCCCACGCTTTGTATTCCCGGCACAGAGCTGGCAGCCTCCCCGCATCGGGCGAGCTGCAGATGGGGAACGGCTCGGCAGTTGGGCCATTTCCAATGCTGGCTAACCGCAACCATCGGTAATTACCCGCGCCGTGCCGGGGGTGGGATCCAGATATCTGGAGAAAGGCTTTGTGAAGGCAGCACAATGCGGGGGCAGCTGCAGAGCTGCCGGCCCTTCCCATGAAGCCAGCCGGCATCCTTCCCCGCTTTGCTGGGATTTGAGGTGTTCCCACCGGCTCCAGAGAGCCCTGGAACAAGGACACAAATGCTCCTTGGGCTGGGAGAAGGCAGCAGCCTGAGCAGCACAGAGCTTATGCCAGGCAGGCATGCTTGCATGGGTACTGCCAAAAAAGCAGCTCGGGGGATAAACCCCCAGCTCCTGGGCAGTTCCCCTCCCAAACGCAGCTCGGCAGGAGGAGCCCCTGCCCCTCCCCAACCCTGGTCTCTGTCCCTCGTGCCCCCCAGCGTGGACGTCGGAAAGTCCCCCCATGTCCCCTACGTCTACGTTGGCCACCACGGGGAGGTGCAGAACCTCAAACCCATCCAGGTGATGACCGCCTGCAGCCTGGACATCTACAACTTCCCCTTCGACGTCCAGAACTGCTCACTCACCTTCACCAGCTGGCTGCACCACAGTGAGTGCCGGGACCCCCGCGGCCAAGGGGCTCGGGGGGAGCGGGCAGGACCTCCGCCGGGCTGGAGCTCTGTGCAGAAGGCAACTCGCCCCTCTAGATGGCCCCAGCGGATCGGGGATGTGTGCGGGGAGGGCAGGCACCCAGCCCGGCGTGGAGGTGCCGGCAGCTGCCGGCGCTTTGGGCCGGGCACGCCTGGTCTTCACCTCTCCTCCGCCCCCCAGTCCGCGACATCAACCTCTCGCTGTGGCGGCAGCCGGAGCTGGTCAAGTTCGACCGGAGCGTCTTCATGAACCAGGGCGAGTGGGAGCTGCTCTACGTCCTCAGCCGCTTCCAGGAGTTCAGCGTCAAGAGCAGCGACAGCTACGCTGAAATGAAGTTCTATGTAAGGGTCTTCGGCTGCCACGCGTCTCGGGAACGGGGTGCTAAAGAAGGGTCTTGCCACCGTCCCTGTTGCTTGATCACCCAACTGCTCTGTGCTGCGGTGCTCCTGCCTGCGGGCAGGAGGCTCCCGGTGCTCAGCCCTTCCTCTGGCTCACCTCAGTGCATCCCACCATCCTCCCTGCCTTGGTGGAGAGCCGCACCAGCTCAAGCCCTCATTTCAACCCTTCGCTGAGCCTTCCCTTTCTCTCTGTCCTGCAGGTAGTCATCCGGAGACGCCCCCTCTTCTACACCGTCAGCCTGCTGCTCCCCAGCATCTTCCTGATGGTTATGGACATTGTGGGCTTCTACCTACCTCCCAACAGCGGCGAGAGGGTCTCTTTCAAGATCACTCTCCTGCTGGGCTACTCGGTTTTCCTCATCATCGTATCCGACACGCTGCCGGCTACTGCGGTCGGCACCCCCTTGATAGGTACGGCGGTGCTACCTGCCAAGCCAACTGCTACGGCAGTCCTGGGCCTGGAGCAGCAGGAGCTGCTGCTCCGTACAGGCACCACAGGTCCCCTAGAGAGGTGGGCAGGGAGCACTTGCTGAGGACCATGCTCTGTCCATGAGCCTTTGCAGGCCACTCACCTCGCTGACATCTCCACAGGTATCTACTTTGTGGTGTGCATGGCGCTGCTCGTCATCAGCCTGACGGAGACCATCCTGATCGTGCGCCTGGTGCACAAGCAAGACCTGCAGCCCCACGTCCCCGACTGGGTGAAGCGCCTGCTGCTGGAACGAGCCACTGTCCTGCTCTGCATCCGGGACAGGAATAAATTCAGCCAAAGCAGGACGCAGAGCTCTGACATCTCCAGGCAGGTGGAGAATGACAGCACAGGTAAGGGCTGCACAGGGAGGGCCCACGGGAACCGAAGGGGACTGGGCCCCACGTAGCCGTCTACGTCCACGTAGCCCCTATTTGCATGGCAATCCGGATGCCCGGGTCACCCGCAGAAATCCCAGCTCCCCGTCTAAAGAGATTTTTCACGCTTGCCTCTCTCGATCCCACAGCCAAGCTGAACCACTACGGCTGCGAGGACCCCCGGGAGTGTGAGATGGCGGGGGGCGCGAGGCCTGCACCGGCCTTTGCCGGCCAGGCGGAGGGCTCCCCGCTGATGCACGGCGTCCTGCACGAGATCACCGCCATCCGCCAGTTCCTGGAGAAACGCGAGGAGTTTCGCGACGTCGCCCGTGAGTGGCTGCAAGTGGGCTACGTGTTGGATGTCCTGCTCTTCCGGGCGTACCTGGCGGCCGTCCTGGCCTATGGCATCACGCTGGGCACCCTCTGGTCGGTGTGGCGGGACGCCTGAGTGGCGCCCGCCTTTGGGGGCAGGCGAGGTGGGGACCTCAGACGCTGCCTTGCTCCAGAGGCTCTGGGACTCACCGGTGTTTGCTGACCCAGGCTGGTGCATCCGCCACCTTCCCCCCAGCTCTGGAGCGGCAGCATCTGAGCACGACGGCAGAGCTGAGGAGGAACCACCAAGCACCGCTGACCCCTGCCCAAGCCTTGCGCGATGCTTCCCCCCCGCCATCCCCGGGAGCGCCCCCAGCCCGGCCCGACCGGCGGCCGCCGCTTCAGCACCGCGGACAGCGGCCCCGTCGGCCCGGCCCTGCCGCCCGCCCCGGGGGGTCCCCGCCGCCCCGGGGGGTCCCCGACCCCTCACCCCGCCTGCCCTGGGGAAGCCCCCACCGCCGTGCACCTAGCACCGGGGGCCGCACGCCGGCGTCCCCTTCTCCGTTACTCCCCCTGGGTCTTTATTCCCCCCACCTGGCTGCTGTGCACACTTGCCCAGCAGACCCCCATCCCGCTCCTGCCCGGGGGTACTGTAAACTGGGAGAGAACCAGTGCCAGCCAACAGGGTGCAAACAGGACCGGCTGCGTGGGCATGCGGTGCTGGAAGAGACCTGCGGGGTCACCGATTGCTACCGCAGCTTTGGTCAATCCCGCTGCTCCCCCTCTCCACCCCTGCCAGGGCAGGGGCACAAGGCTAAGAGGAGAGGAGAGAACCACTGGCTGCATCCCAGAGCAGGGAGTTGAGCCCAACCTGCAAGGAGCGGATCTGCCCAACGCAGTAGCCACTCTCGTTTCAGAGCTGGGGGTGTCAGGGGGTTGTGACGAAAAACACCGACGGTGTTTTGGGGTGGTCCCTGGCCCCGCCGGTCTTGCCCGAGACCCTGTAAAGGTACAGCTTGCTCTTCACGCCGGTAACGTACCTGAGCAACCAGGGCGGGCGCCATCCTCGAAAGCGCTGGAGATGATGGGAGGGCCCATCCCGTGCTCTAGCCGCATCTCTGCGTACGGTCGGGCTGCAGCTGCTGGGGTAGAGGTGGGTTGATGGCGCCCAGCTTTCCTACGTCTGTCCCCGAGCCCACCGGCCCTGGACCAAGGGCTCCGCTCACTGTCCCGGAGCCATCACCTGCAGGAAAACTCCCCGCTGAGTGACAGGGGGGCTGAGGACTGGTGGAGCAGGCTCCTGCCGGTGCCGGCCCGCGCTAATGCGCTGATGGTCTGTAAGTGGCTGCCTATTGATGAGGTGTCCAGTTAAAGAGTTCGTGAGACACTAAATCAGCCCATTGATCCTGCTGAGATCGATGGTGCTACAGACCTGATCACTGCAGCGGGCAATTAACACCCTCTGGAACGAGCCGCCTTCATGTAACATCAAACGCTCCAACAGACAAATCCAATGGGCCCATTGACCCGGCTGCGTGATGCCGCCCAGCCCGCGCGTTCGAGGGGGCGGCAGGACCACCGAGCCAGCCTCGCCCTCCCTCTCCTGCCTGCTGGGACCCTGGATGCCCCTCGGGGACGCACCGCGAGATGCTCACCTGTGCCGCCACATCCCACGGACCACCTTGGTGGCCGCGTGGGCGCTCGGTCTTCTGTCCTTCCCTGTGCTAGGAAGCCGTCCCGCGCCCGACCTAACCCCCTCGCGCAGCTGAGCAGTCCTTTCCCCCTGGAAGAGGAGGCTGCCCGCGCCGGAGGAAGGATCCAGGTTCTCCCTTTGCCCTCTCGCTGCTTTGGGAAGTGCTGCATGCGGGAAAAAGTTCCAGGCATGTCTCTGAGAGGAGCCTGGATTTTCCTCTTTAAAAAAAAAAAAATAAAATCAATAAATCTGAATCTAATCTACTAATAAAGGTTTAATGAGGACATAATGTTGATGGAACAGAACATTGTTGCAGCATAATCGCTCCCAGCTGCTGCGCAAGTGTGCAGACAAAGGCCCGGTCCTACGACAATTTCCCCGTTATCATAATAACGCCTTTGTACCAGGCCAAACGCCGGAGAGGGGTTTCATCCCCCCTTCTCCCAGGGATGCTGCAGCCAGCAGGTTGCTTGCGGCAGGGCCACCTCTACTTGCCTGGACCAGGACAGAAGTTCTCCCCCGTTTGCCCAAAGCCTCCCTGGAAGAGCCGTGCTGCGGGGAGCTCCGGGAGGCCGGGATCACCACCAGGACCTCGGGGTGGACTCGCAGCCCCCCAAACCCGCCGGGAAGCCCCAGGGCACAGGACGAGCCCGGCCTCGATGCCAGTGCACGCGGCAGCCCACCGCTCGTCATCCATCGCTGGAAAAATAAGCGACGCTCTGCCTCCAGTGATTCCAGCCGCGCTGTAATTAACGTTTAACTGCATCGCAACGCCCAGGCGGGCGGCGGGCAGCACCTGGGGGGCGTGGGCAGCACCCGTGGGGTGCGGGCATGGCCGGGTGATGCCGGCAGCACCTGCCCGGCCCCGCCGCGGCACGCCGTACAGTTTGCCGCAGCACAAAGGGAGTGCAGGCGCTGCTGTTAATGTAGTCAGTAAATAAATAAAGGAGGGCTTAAGCTTAGTGTACAGCAATCAGTCGAGAACTACAGGATAATTAACGCAGCGGGGGGCCAGACTACTCTGCAGTCAGGTTTAAATGAACGAGTTCACTTCCATTGAGGCAAACTTGCTCAGCTCCCTGGTGAGCCGCGCAGGCAGGCAGCACCGCAGGCAGCCCGCCGCGGGACGGGGAGGCGCGCGTCCTGGGACAAGGGACCTGGGTTTGCTCCCCGTCCGTGGGGACGTTGGCATCCCCACATCCCGGGGGCACCCCATCCATCGGGGTTGGTTTAGGGATGGGACACCCCCCCCCCCCGCCACAGCCCCGGGGGAGCCGAGCAGGCGCCCCCAAACTCACCACCGTGGGTCCCCCCAAGGCTCGCCCCCAGCCGGTGGGATGCATCCTTCCTCCTCCTCCTCCTCCTCCTCCTCCCAGCAGGCTCGGGCACAGGAACAGGAGACGGCAGGCCGAGACAACGGAATTAACTTTATTGGTTGTTTTTTTGTTTTCTAACTGCAGATTCAAGGTATACAACTGAACATTGCTATTTTCCTTATGAGACTTATAAATAAAAATACAAAAAATGTTCACTACAAAAAAATCTACCGTTAGTAGGATGTAAAAAATATTCTCTTTGCTATAGAAGGCACGAACTTCACTTAGTGACACATGGAGAGAAAAAAACCTGCAGCAGTATATTCTTCTTCTTCTTTTTTTTTTTTTGTCTTTTTTTTTTTTTTTTCCTTTTTCAGGAGACTTTTAGCTAACGGCATCTGTG
>JAYKAV010001077.1:380780-445925 GCA_035582835.1 Phoebastria nigripes
ACTTAGTGACACATGGAGAGAAAAAAACCTGCAGTAGGAGACACCACAACTGGTTTTTTTTTTTTTTTATTTTTTTCTTTTTCTTTATTTTTCAGGAGACTTTTAGCTAACGGCATCTGTGGCTAGAGGACAGAGAGGACTCGCAAGCAGAACCGCAAGGGAGCGAACGGCGAGGGGAGAGGGAGAAAGTCGTACAAAAAATAGGAGCCGATAGATACTCTGAGAAAACCAAAGGGGAACTTGGGCACCTTCTGCGCCCGGGCTCAGAGAGGTGCTGAGGTAGACGGAACGAGGACAGCGACGGACCCGAACCACGAGCGGCAACACAGAGCAACGGGACGGGCAGGCGGGCGCTCACGACACCGACGACAAGCCAGGGGAGAGGGAGCCCGGGGCTGCGGGGCCCCGCGGGGCGCTTGGTCCTCACTGCTATGATACACATATATATACTTATATATATATGGGGGGGTGGTGGGGGCTGCACCACGGCTCGCCGCGCCATGGCAAACGGATGCGGGGACGCGCGCCCGGGGCACTGCGGCACGGCGGCATCGCTCCAACACTGATCCCAACGCCGCCAAGGGAGGGAGGGGGACGGCGGGACAGGAAGGGAGGTTAAAGCAAAAAAAGCCACATGAGCTCGGCCGCGTGCTCCGCAGCGCCGGTGCACCACAGGGAGCTCCCGCGCACGCGCCAGAAATTGCAGCAACTTTCCGTGTGAAAGAACTGGGTTTTTTTAATAATTTTTTCTTTTTTTTTTTTTTTCTTAGGCACAACAATCAAACAAGCCGTTCTCCACAGTCACATCCCGGATTGTACAACAGCGGCATCCACCCTGCATGGAGCAGCAAAGGTCCCGCACGCAGGGGCACGCACACGTGCAAAGCCGGACCGGGGTGCGAGGGAGGATGCTGCACCTGCAGCCACATCCCTGCTCGGCACCAGGAGAGGTGGGACGGGCTCTGCCGGGACCGGCAGCCCCCCGCAAGAGGGGCAATCAGCATCCCTCCAAACCTCATCCAGACACCGACCTGCTCCCCACAACTCTTTTTCCCCCCCTTTTCACCCAAACGCAGCAAAATGACAAAAAAAAGCCACGGCCGCAAGCGCCACGCGGGATGGAAACCGCAGAGCCCGATTCTGCAACCGCAAAGGAGAAACACAACAAAAACGAACACAAGAGGTAGCTTCAGAACCGACACCCCCGGCCCCGCGGGGCCGGGCAAAAAATACCAGTTTTGGTAAGGATAATGCACAACAGGAGGCCGGCAGGGACGCTGCCGCCGCGCCGCCCCTCCACCGCCAGCGCTGGGCACGCGGCTCGCGCCTTCCCGGCCATGCCGCCCCCCGTCCCCCCCAAATCAATAAAAGCTCATGAGGTCACAAAAAAACGAGGTAATTTCAAGTAAAATGTGCTAAACGCGGAAATATTCCAAAAGAAAGTTCAAAAAAACCGAACGAAATGCAAAAAAAAAAAAAAAGGCGAGCGAAGCCACCTGCCACCGGGCACCCCTCACTTGCGGGTCCTGCAGCTGAGGGCTGGGCAAAAAACCACGCTCGGCACCTTCCAGGCGCCCCAAATTAGCAGAAAAAAGAGGATGCCCCCATTCGGAGCGACGCCGCGCACCGGCGGCACCCACGCCGGCACCGACCGCGCATCACCAAACCGGCCACGTCTCCCCGCGGGGGGCTTCGCCCTCGCCCCCTGGGAAGGCAGGGAAGGGAGGGGAAATGCATAGAGAGGTCTTTGGTCAGGGGGAGGGCGGCAGCCTCCGGGCGCCCCTCGCGCCCACCCAGACCCCGGGCAGCACCGCGAGGCACCCTGGCTCGCACCCGGTTCCCTGCTCCAAACACCCTCCTCTGACCGGGATCCCCCCTGAGGATGCTCTCCCTGAAGCACTTACAGCTCGCCGGACGCCTGCACACCTGCGACGCCGCAGCCCGGGAGCGCGGGAACCCTCCTGAAAGGGGGGCTGAGCCCCACGCGGAGGCGTGCCCACGCGTGAGCTCGGGTCCTCGGCGGGGTCTATGCGGTGATAGAGGAAACCAGAAATTAAAGCCTTCCCAAAGCACCGGCCATACGTGCGCTTTCGGGGAAGCGTGCCGTTCCTACACGGTCTTCCCGGCAGCGCCGGTGGCCGGCACCGGTGGTGATGGAGGGGCCGGCTGGGAAGCCAATTCCCCAGGGGGCTGCAAGGGGCGAAAGCTGCCCCGCAGTGAGGGTGCAAGGGCAGCGGGCGCACGAGCAGCCGGGGAGGGGGAGCGGATGGGGCTGAGGAAGGGGCCGGCGCATCTCCCCGCCCCGGCGCGAGCCGCAGGATCCTTCCAGCGAGAAGCAACGAACGAGAACCGAAAACAAACAAGGCCGTGGACGCTGCGGGTTTGGTGTTTTTTTTTTTTGCCCAGTCCTCCGCCACTCGGCCCCGCCGCCCATGCGCCTCCTCCCTCAGACGTAGCAGAGGTAGAGATAGGTCTTCTCTATCCGCCAGTCGGTGGGGATCTCCTCCGGCTTGTGGCCCTTCATGTGCTTCTGCATGGCGGAGAGGCTGGGGCAGTACTCCAGGCAAATGGTGCACTGGTAGGGGGAAGCGCCGTTGTGGGTCCGAAGGTGTTTGATCATGGCCGAGTAGTCCCGGGAGCGCTGGTGGCACAGCTTGCACTCGAAGGGCTTCTCGCCTGCGGGAGACAGGGAGACGGGGGCGTCAGCCGGGGCTCGGGGCCTCCAGGAGGTAATTAACTGCCCGGCATCGACGCTGCCGCGGCGGGCACAGCCGATAACCCAGTAATGAACAGCAAAACCGATCTCGCTATTGATCCTCTATTTACAATAGTTACACGCCGGCGCATCCAATGATCCGTTATCTCTGGCCGCCGCCCTGGTCCATGCTGCCGGCATCTCTGCCGGGGGGATCGGTCCGGCACCGCCGGCCTCACCGGAGACCTCCCCGCAGCACATACCTGTGTGGACCCGGTAGTGGGTCTCCAGCTGGTGCTTGAGGCTGAACTTTTTGCCGCAGCCGTTGCACTCGTAGGGCTTCTCGCCGGTGTGGATGCGCTTGTGGCCCTTCAGCGTGCTCTCGTCCCGGAAGCAGCTGCCGCAGAACTCACACTCGTAGGGATGGTCGCCTGCAAGCACATGCGCGTGTCAGAGCCACCATTGTGGCCACCGTGCCATGCCAAAACTAGCTCCCCAGCCTGGATTTACCCCTGGCGCCCACCGCCGCCATCCCGGGCGATGGAGCATCCCAGCCACCCCAGCACGGCACGCCGGTCCCCACATCCCCGTGCGGAGGGGATGCTCGGGTCCGCAGCAGGGTGAAGAGACCGGAGGGTGCCATGCCCCTCCCGCCACCGATTCCCAGGCTTTTCGCCCGGCATCGCCGGCACAGACCCGGCCCCGGGCGTCTCCAGCGCTCCAGACCGGGCGGCTGATAAATGAACTCCGGTTCGGCACCAAAGGCAGAATGATTTGAAGGAAAGGTGAGGGCTCTAGCTACTTATTTATTACAGCCGCGAAGGCAAGGACAATAAAGATAGATTGATCGTCCGAGACTTTGTTCATGAATATTTAAATATTACTGATTTGTCTTGTCACTGTAATTACAATTTCTCTGTGCCGCATATCCTACAAGCACAGTTTATGGTAAAGAATGGCCCACTGTATTTCACTTGTCCTGCTGCAGATGTGCGGAGCTGCCAAGCGTGTAATGTTCCCCGCATTTCATACATTTTCTTCAGCTGTGAAGGCTTAAGTCATCCACAGTGACCTACGTTTTTTCATTATCCCCGTGTCAAACTGCACTCGTGCCTGGGCATAAATTGTCCTTCTCGTTATATACTCACATGCCTGCGCTTTCGCTTCCTCTTTAAAATGATATTTTACTCTCTCCCCGTGTGCCGCAGCCGAGACCTGCGGCCCCTCGCCCCCTCCCGCAGCTGCTGGCTGGGCACCGGAGGAGGAGGAGGATGCTCAGGATGTGTTTCGGACTCGCCCTGCAAAGGCGAGGCAGGCGGTGCCTGTTGGCAGCTGCGTTTCACCTCCCCATGCCCAACTGCAAGTTATCGCCTTGGTTTTTGATCCTACGGTCTAAGACAGCGATTTTGTAGCCAGAGGCAGACAACATTTCCACGTGCTCAATTTTTAGGGGAAGCTGTGTAAACTGGAGCTGGGGCCCCCGGAGCGCTCTGGCCCCGGGAGGAGCGTGAGCATCCCGCATCCGTGCAGGATGAAACCGCGCAGCACGATTAAACACCCGTAAAGCGCCGATGATCCCGGTGTTTTATCACAGCCAGGAGCGGCTGAAGCAGCAGAGGTTGGGGTGGGACACACACGGCCCGACCCGCAGCCCAGGTCACCGGATTACCGGCTATAAATAGCTCCGGCGCTCGGCATTAACGTGCTTATCATCAGCGTGCGATTCCCGTTTCCCACATCGGGACCCCGAGCCCAGGCACACGTGTGGGTCTGGCAGGTGCCAGCCACAGCCCGCATGGAGCGACCCTCCCGCGATGCTGCCTGCACGTCCCCCCAGCAGCCACTGTTACGTCCCCTTTTGAGGCTGTATTCACGCACGCTGCTTAACAGGAGAAAGGAGAAGGGGCATCACGACTTGGCACACATTTTCCTCCCTGCCAGCAACAAAAGCGCAGTTGAGGAGGATGCACGAGCCTCCAACTCGCATGGGCAAAGGATGGGCGAGGAATGCTTCACCCGCGCAGCTGCAGAGAGCCGTGGCGCTGGCTGTGATGCACGGCGGGGCTGCAAAGCACTGGGCAGCCTCCCCCCACACGACCCCGCTCATGCCCCAAGGATTTGCTTTTTCCTGCGCCGGGGGATTTTGCAGCCGGATCCGAGTGACGGCGCTCGCTGCGTGGCTGGGACCTCTCCCCCTGCCATCCCCTGGTCCTGCCCGGGGACCTGCCCGGGGATGCTGGCGGAGGAGCCGAGGACACGGCGCGGGCGCTTTGAGGACACGGCGCAAGGTGGTCAAAGCCCCGCTCTCCCACCCGGCTCTCCTGGAGCCAAGCCCTGCCCCGGCGGGCTGCGCCACTGAAGCACCAGCTACACGTAGCGCAGGTCGCCCTAATCCCATTAGGGCCGAGCACCCGCTGATTATGTGCATCTACCGCCTGTAAGCCGATGAAGCGGGTATGATCGCACATCCCCTAAGAAGGTCACATGTCACCTTATACCGGATCAACTTATTACACGCAGCTTTTTTTTTTTCCATTTCGTTTTTTAATCCAAACAACCTCAACTGCAGTCGCCTCGACACTTTTAAGCCAATTTCACCTTTCTTTTCCCCCCTTTTTTTTTTTTTTACAAATGGGGAAGAAGCCTGCCCCAGCCGCCCCAGCCCCGAGCATCCCGGCGGCGGTGCCACCGTACCTGTGTGGGAGCGGAGGTGCCTCTTGAGCGCGGTGTGGCTGGGGAAGGTGCGGTTGCACTCGCTGCAGATGTAGCTGCGCACCCCGGCGTGCACCTCCATGTGCTGCTGCAGGGCGCTCTGCGTCTGGAACCGCTTGCCGCACAGCAGGCAGAAAACGGCCATGTCCGTACCTGCGAGAGAGGGAGAGGTCCGACTTAGGCACCACCCGGCACCCCCGTCCCGCTGTCCCACCGCCCCGCCAGGTGTTTGGGGGGCCCCCGCTCCCACCCGGCAGCGGGGGTGCTCCTGCAGCAGGGGGGACCCCGAGAGCTGTGGGGCTCTGGGTGTCGTTGGGGTCCCGGGGGTGGGACCCTGGCCACCCCGACCCTGCCACCGCTGGCTCCGCAGGGGGAATGCCGGAGGAGGGCAGGGGGCTTTTATTGCATTGGAGGCAGCTGGAAGCCCCAGCCCTGTGATGCCCAGGGATGCCCAAATGCAAGGCAGCTGTGGGGCGACCACCACATCCCCACACACCTGTGAGAGCTGCCGAGCTCTGACCTCTCAATACCCAGGGGAAAGGGGACCCCAAGAAACACCCCGCAAAGCCGCCCCGGGGAGCAGCGGGCTGGATGCAAGAGGGCAACGCGCCCACTCCTGCGCTGCGCCCACCCCTGCACTGCGCGCGACCCCGGGCCGCAATACAAACACGAGCTCCATCCTACCAACCACAGGCACGGCTATAAAACTGGCTGCATCAACACAACAGCAAAAGCAGGCAAAAACCCCAACCCCAGATACTTATACACCATCAATAAAAATATCAGACCTTTGTGTTATTAAACAATTTGCTTTCGTTTATGCATAGCTGATTGTTCAGAACCTATGAGTCAGAGCAAATTGTATTACGCGGGGAGATTAAGCAAATAAATGCTAGCTTTTTGGAGACATTAAAATGTGAGGACTATGGAAATAAAATTATCTAGAAAATTGTATTAGCAATTCATTAGCAGCAGCAAGATGTTCAAGGTAACCAGCGGATCTGCACTGCCTGTAGGAACAGCAGGGCTGCGGGGGCTGCTCGCCGCGCTGCCAAAACCAGCCCAGGGGAACCCGGTGGCGAGGCGGAGTCGCCGGAGGGGAGCCCAGCGGGACCACCACACCACGGGGCCGGGAAACGGCGGGCAGCGGGCACCCGCCGCGGCGGTGTTGGCGTCGTGGTCCTGCCGGGCGTGCAGGCAGGTGCCAGCTAAGGCGGCTCCCCCAGCAGGATGCCGGCAGCATCCTCCTGGCCAGCCCCACACCGCCAGCCTGGATCTCGGTGCACACTATCACCCATCCCGGCATTGCACCGTCACCCACCCTGGCGTCGTGCCATCGTCCGCCGTGGCATGGCGGCACGCCGCGGCCGGCTCTGCCCTGTGGCTCCAAGGACGCAGGAGCCGCCAGGAGGGATGCTCAGTCCCAGCCTTGGCGAGGTACGCGGTGGGCTGCCCAGAAACACTCCGAAATCTGCAAAAAACCCCTAGTGAAATGGGGATAAAAGCAGCGAGAGAGGCACACGAGCACGGGAGCTGCCTTTCTCCCTCCGCAGGGATTTATCCCGGGGGGGCGCGGGCTCGCGCACCCCCCAAGCAGCTGCGGACAAAACGCTCCCGAGACAAAAAAAAACCTAAGAAAAATAAAAAAAAAAAAAAAAGGCAGCCAGCTCCGAACGGGCCGTGCGAAGCAAATCCCGAGAGGTATGCGGCCCCGCGGCCCTCGGTGGCCCCGGCGGTGACAGCAGGACGGGTCAAAGGTCCCCGGGGCTGAGCCCCCAGCGCCGCGGCCAGCTGCGGAGCGGAGGCCCTGGCCGGCGGGACGCCGGCCCCGATAAATCTGCCGCCAGCAGCCCCCGCTGGGGCCGGGGACAATGGGCTCCCGCGGGGGCGGAGGGCAGGACAATGCCGCCGGGCCGGCGCGCGGGGCCGTAACAAATCCTCCCTGGCACCGTAGGGCCCTCATTTGTGAAACTAATTGGCCCCCGCTTGAAAAAAAAAAACGGGCCGACTCCGGCAGCCGCAGCAGCGATGGGGACGAGCTGCCTCGTGCACGCACGGGGGGATGCACCCGCTGGTCCTTGGGGACGGTGCTAGTCCCCCCGGAGCTGGGCATCCCCCCAGGGGTGCTGCTTGCCAGGACCCGCAAAAGGCATTTTTAAATTTTATTTATTTTTTTTTTAGGTAATGCATTAGTAAATAAATAAACAACCCAAATGAGGAGGTCGACGTGCACCGGCACAGCTTGCGGAGGTGCCGGGTGCCAGCCGCCCTCCGAGGGCAGAGCATCCGTGGGGTGCGAAGGCCGATGCCAGCCCGGCGCGGAGGATGCAGGAGGCGGCCCTGCATCCCGGCATCGAACCCAGCGCCCAGCAGTGGGATGTGGAGGACCGAGGTCAGGCACCGCTTGTTTGCAGCCCCGGGGCTCTGCCGATATGGCTCTCCAGCAGCCGAGGACCGCGGCACTCTGCCGGGCACCGTCCTGCTGAGGGCCTTCAATTAAGTCGATTCCCCCCCCCCCCCCAAGCTGCACGTGCAGCAACGTCCAACCTTTGGAGGGAGGATGGGAGGCGGGAAAAAACGGCAAAGCTCATGAGAGGGTGCGCGGGGTCGCTGCCATCCCTGCCGCAGCCAGGCTTCGGCAGTACCAGGCTTGCCGCAAGGAGAGCCGCACCGGGCGGCGCGGGGATTCGGCGCTGTTCTCCCAGCCGGAGCGCATCCCTGGGCTCCCACCCCGAGCGCATCCCTGGGCTCCCAGCTGGAGCAGCCCCGAGCCAGCCCTCAGCCATCGGAAGAAAAATCACCCCCGATAAAGAAACGCCGCCGCCCCAAACCAGCGAGAGACGGATTTATTCATTTCCCTGACGTTTTAATGGTTTCTCCCCTTTTTGCGGGAAGATGATTACAAATTAAGCGGCATTTAAACGCTTTTTACTGTCAACAATTAAAAGGGGCGAAGGCGGGCGAGCAATTCATTCCCCGGGAAACGCGGCGGCTCTCGGCGGGCGCCGCCGGCCCTTCCCTCTACTGTACGCCGCACAATGGCCCCGAGCGCGCCATTAATTTTGCAGGATGTTCAAAAGCGAATTAAAATATAAAAAGCCCCCGGGCACAAAGATAGATACCGAGGGAGGGGGCGGCGTAGGTCAAGCTCGCGGAAATAAGGTCTTAGCAACCGGGGAGGTTTAAGCGCAGCCCCGTTACGCCGCGTTCGGCAGCCACCTTCGCCCATCTTCCCCAGTTTTGTGTATCTCTGCCAGAGCCAGCGCTCTTTGCTGGCAGCCGTAACCATTAACGGGGTGGCTGTCGGCGCTGCCGTGGGGTTTGGAGGCAGAAGCCAAGGCAGGTTGGGTTTTGGATGCTATCTAGGAGAACGCACCGGCTGCATTGTGCGAGGCGGTTTTCCATAGCAGGTGGTCTGAAATCTGGTTTTTAGGGCATGGATGCCTGTTCCAGGGAGAAAAAACCCTACGGCTGCAAGCCTGGAGACGCGCATCCCGGTCCTCCGGCAGCTCGCTCCCAAATAAGCGCGATCGCCGGGGACGTAAAGACAAGCAAGATGCGACAGGCGATATTCAGGGCTTTTCCGCCCTGTCCGGCTCGTGGCGAGGGATGCTGCAGGCACCACGGCGTCGAGCGCAGCGCCGTCTCCCGCCCGCCGCCTCCGCGAGAGGAGGAATTAAAATAAAAACCGGCGTGGCGGCGGGCAAGGGAGGCAGGGTGGGTCTCCCTTCGGAAAGCAGCCGGGCGCGCTCCCGCGCCGTGAAGTTTAGGATGCGGGAGGTGCGCCGGCGGGAGAAAGGCGACACGTCCCCTTTAAAAGGAAATATAATTTACAGTGTGCAGCCAGGCGGCCCATAGTTTCAATCTCGTTTACTATAGAGAAAACTCTGCTAGCTGTTCTCTATCCCACAAATCCGATTTAATCAGACAAGCCAGCCAGCGTGGCTTGAAGTAAAAACGGATAATTAGTAAACAGAGAGCTACTTCAGTGCTTCATTGGCATTCGAGCCGGGCTAGTGTGTCGCATTTAAAATGCAGTCTGATGAAGTTTACAAAATCAAACCATTTGTTACTCCTATTGAAGAGGCTTCAGGCCACTTGCAATTAAATTGGAATTAGTGCTCAGAATGAGATACAGCAAATTCATACTAAAAAGGGATCTGACTTTCAGACATTTGACTTCAAGTTTTTCCCCCCGTGCGTGTGCACGCGCGCATGCGCGCTCCCGCCGGCTCCCCGCCAGCCCCCCAGACCCCGCGGCAGCACCGCTGGGCCCCAACCCCCGATGCAGGTGGGCGTAGGGCGACCCGGGAACCAGGGATGCTCCGGCGGCAGGGGAGGGGGGACCGAAGGGGACCGATGCCACCGTGCCGGTGAAGCATCCTCCGCCGAGCCCCAGCCGCGGCAGTGCGGTTCCGGTGGTCCCCAGGCGCACGGAGCCAATGTCGGGATGCGCAAACCAAACCGCCCCTCCCCGAATCCTCCTCCTAACGCTGCCATCGTTTCCCTGTCTTTCCTCAGAGTGGTGTTACGAGACTCGAAAAATGAGGCAGATCTGTCCATCCATTGCAGCAATAATCAGTAGCATTAGAAACCCGTAATCAAAGGCTGTGGAGGGGCACGCCGGGAAGGCTCTGGCGTTACAGCAGGCACAAGGTGCACGCATCGAAGGATGCTGACGGAGCCCGTCGCTGCCTCTTGTGCCCACCGTAAAACGCCCAAACCCTCGACGCGTGTCCTGCAAATTCGGGGTCTTCAACAAGACTCACTCCTCCTTCAATCTTTGTATTTAACCTAATCTCTTACGTGATGCACGTGCCAAAGAGGTGCGCTAAAATTGCTGCTATTGTTAGGACCAAGGCAGACGGTTCCAAAACATTCTGGCCATGCAAAGCAGGAGCCCAAGGGCTGTTGGCTCTCCCCAGATGAGATTTCAGGGACGTCTGACGTTTTTTTGTCAGCGCGTCAAGGGCTCCCTACCAGCCTCCACCTCCCGGACAATGCTGCTGGCTGCAGCTGCAGGGGAGGCTGCAGGCTGCTGGCGTGCATGAAAAGCAGCGCTAGGGGAGGACGGTGTTTTTAGCATCCTCGGAGCCGCGGAGGCAAGCRATGAAACCATCGGCGACTGCAGCCCAAGAGCTGCAGGTAGCCCTCCTTTCCAGCCCTGCCTGCGGGAAAGCGGGCAGGGAGGTAGCAGCAGCGCTGGCAAGGGGTGCGTCACCTGGAGCATCCACCCCTGGAGCATCCCCCCGCACGACACCGTCGCCCAGGCGGCAGCGCCTGCCCCATTGCTGCCGTTACACATCTCCGCCGGCTTCGGCGTGGGACGCCCACCACGGAGGGTGCGGGCTGGCCCCCTCGCTGCCCGGCAGCAGGTGCCGGCCAGGCGATGGCTGCCCCGGCTCGGACAGCCTGCGTAAGGATAGGATTGAGAACCATTAGAGCCAGTGGGGCTTAAGCACGTACTTAAGGCGCTGGGCTCAGCTCGGCATGGAGGGCTCCCTGGAGCTGCCACGCACATCCCGCTGGCACCAAGGCGAGGAGGGAGGAGGAGGAGGAGGATGGGTAATGAAGGACAGGCAGAAGCAGCAGGCATCGGCACGGTCCTGGGGATGCTGGCCGGTGGCACCAGCACTGAGGTTGCATTTTGCCCTGGGAGGGCGGCGGATGCACGCTGCTCGGGGTAAGAAGATTAACCCAGTTTCGGTGTCTGTTTTCGAGATTATTATGAAACCAAAAGCGGCGTTTTCAGTGGCGGCACTGAAGCAAACCCACGGGGCGGTGCGAAGGAGCCCTTCCCTGAACGCTGCTGTCGGGATACACAACGCCTGCACACGCACACGTGGACGCACGGGTTTTTAAGGGTGTCATGCCGGGATGGCAGAGCCAGCCCTTTACGACCCCCCGGCCGCTCCGGTGCGGCACCGGAACGAAGGCACTATGGAGGGGCAACAGTGGCACCCGTTAGCCGTGCCAGCTGCTTGGTCAGAGCCCAACAGCCCCTACAACCGTCATGGTTAAGTAGAAGGTGGGGGGGAAACCCCGGATGATAAACACATGAGATGTGCACGTTTTGTGCCGGAGTCACCAAATCATCCCGGTTTCAAAGCCTGCCTCCGGACTCCGTGGCTCAGCTTCCACGCTAATTAACATCTTTATGGAAGGCAAATTCTCCCAAGGGGGCATTTGTTTGCTTATTATTATTTACTTGGAGATAGCGCAGCTTTCTTCCCAACTTTAACTGACTACGGGAAATTGATTCTTAAAAAGCAGCCGGCGCTGCCTGCTCTTCTGCTGCTGGTTCTCCTCTGGGGGCTGCTGGATGCAGCCGCCCCAGCTGCAACAGGAGGGCAGGGCATGCCCCCTCCCCGGCACTGCCCGTCGCCTCGGCACCCGCTCACCTCTTTACCAACGCCTAGAAAAACTCAAGCGTTTCAGAGCAGATGTACGACATTGACCTTGCAAAAGCACAGGGGATTAAAAAAAAACCCCAAACCTAAATGCTCTGTTTTTCGCCCCCGCAGTGATGCCTGGTGCTGCTTCCCATCTGGCCGCAGCCCCGCTCTCCCCATCGCCCGGGGTGGGATGCGCTCGGAGGATGCTCGAAGTCCGGGTGCCCGCAGCAAGCTGGGGGAGCGGGCGGCAAGCCCCGAGCTGCGGCTCTGGCATGGGCAGCTCGCGCCCGCCGGGGGTGATTTATTCCGGGGGCCATCTGGACCCGGGGGACAATGCGGTCCCGCATCCCAGTGACCCGGCGCATTAGTCACACCCTCCCCGCTCGACCTCTCCGTCTCCCTTTGAGCGCGGCAGGACAAGCGCATCCCCTTCTCCCCTCCCTTTCGGGGGGCCCTTTGCTCCCCCCGGTCCCATCGGCGGCACCTCGCCCCCTTCCCCGCTGCCCTGCATCTCCATCACCATCATCATCATCATCGTCTTCCTTCATTGCGCTTTTCTGCGATTGCTCAGGCAAGAACGATTACGAGGGAGAGCGAGCGGGGAGGGAAAGAGCCCAGCGACTATTAGCGGCGGCGGCTTTATGGCAACAGGCACACAACTCATTCGTTTCATGTTTCGTGGAATATAAAAGCGCCGAAACATTTTAATTTTAAATTCTTATCATTGAATTTACTGCTTTTCTCTCGCAATGATTTGTGTTGCTTTTTAATTTTTACAGTCTCTACAGAAGCCAGATGCTACCGCCTAGGGCCAAAATAATAAAAACCCGCCGCAGTCGCGAGTTACAGAACAAAAAGGAAACGCGCGGCTGACAGAAGTTAATATCTCAATTTAACAGTGCTGCTCCGCTAATGATCCTTTGATATGTGTTTATTTAGAAAGGTCTGATCTTGACCTTGAAAGCAAACTAAACCGCAAAGTCTTTATGAGAGGAGAGAAAGACTTTATTTATAGACTGGCTTTGCGTCAATCACGGCGGCAGCTGGACCGGCGCTGGGTGAAGCACTGCCAGGCAGCCTGTGGGTCCAAACAGGGCGTTAATCGAGGGATGCATTTTTGGGGCGGGGCGGGGGGGGATCGGCTGCCGAGGAGGACCGCGGCGTGCCCCCATCTCCAGGGTAGGATGTGGAGACCACGCGCGGAGATCTGCCTGCAAACCAAGGGATGCGGGCGGCTCCTTGCCTGTGAGGGATGCTCCCAGGGGGACAGCGTCGGTCCAGGCGTGCCCCTGTCACCAGCACAGGGGACAAGCCATCCCCCGAGCGCCTCCTGCCCGACCCCTTCTCCCCGGCACGTGGGAAGAGCCGCCTCCGCTCCCCGGCTGCTGCAGCATCCAGCCGCATCCTGCCCTCCCCGAAGGCGGTCCCCAGGCTTTGGAAGGAAGGGCCATGCCCAGCATCGACCTGCACCGACAGAGCACGAGTGGGTTTTCCTCCCGAAGAAACCGAGCATCGTGCAAACCTCGCGTTTGGAAACGAAAATCTGATGACCTTTTTAGGGGCCAATCCTGTTTTACTGCATTTCCACCCCTCGGCTGGGGGAGGCGAGAGCTTCCCAAGCTCCCAACACCACGGGAGCCTGGGAACACGCCGCGGAGGCTTCACGCCTACGGTGCGCTGCGCTTTCGAGCCTGATTTCTATTATTTCAGGCCAAACAGTTGTTTGAAGATGTTTACAAACCCTAAAGCCTTCTGGCCGAAGCTGGAGGCGTGCCCTCCTCGCAAAAGGTGAAATCCCCAAAGCCTCTTCCTTGTACTGAATATCTATCAAAATATATCAATATATATAAAAACCGTTCAGGCGGCCAAAAACGTAGTGCATCAACAGGGACAACCTTCCCTTTTCAGCACCCATTAGCCATTTCGGTACCAACGAGCGTACGGTCACGGGAAGCCCTGTAACAGGAATACGACAACCTGCTCTGGGGAGCCCGGACGGGAGGGTGCGAGACGGCGGCGTCTGCGTCCTGCCACCGCCGAACAAAGCCCACGGGAGATGGAGGCCGTCACAAAAGGCCTCTCTGCACGTCGACTGGAGGGATAAACGCCGCCGTCGAGCCCCGTCTGGCCACGCAGCTGAGCGGGGAGAGCTGGGCCATATCGCACCCTTGCAAACAGGTCTCGGTTTAGATCACCCAAGGAGCCGGCGATGGCAATTCAGCCTTAGTGCAGGCGTGAAAAGTGGCAAGCTCAGAGCCGGAGGAAACTTTTCCTGGGAAGGGAAAAAGCATGCAGGAGCAGGGGGACGCGGTTTCCCTCTGCAGTGACCGAGCGTGCCCCGGAGCCAGCACCACGCCGGCAGGAGGGGACGATGCTCGGGGGGCACCCACCTCCCTTCGCCCGCAGCAGGGATGCCGGCGCTGCCGAACCAAGCTTGCACGCACGCGCCTCGTGCATCTAAACTCCCTTGCAGCCGATCATCCTCGGCAAAAAAGGGTATTCAGCTCCTTCAACCCCTAAAGGTACGGATGAAAAGCTGCTCTCTCTCCCGACAAAACAAACATCACTTGACCAAAATGCATGAATCTGTTCGGTATCTGGGTATCTTTGCGCAGCATCTCCCCTCGGTGCCGCTTTCCCCTAAGCCTGTCCCAGCGCTCTCCATGCTGGAGAACCCTGGATCCGTCCCCGCCATTCCCAAGGAAGCCACATGTTGCAGATCCATCCCTGCCCTTCCCGAGGACGAGCGCTTCCCCCGGGCAATCGGAGGCAAATTGTGGCGGTGTTTCTGGCCACCACATCAGAAGGGAAGCTGTCAGCTACTCGCTTACTCGTTGTCACCACGACGGCTTCCCAGATTTCCTCTTACCAATAGGAATTTGGAGTGAAACCAGCTGAAAAAGTAATTTGACTTTCTGTCGAAAACCTAACACATTTTTCCCCATTGCTTTCCCAGTGATGGTTAAACTAATGTGTTAGAAACTGCTCCGTTGTTAAACAAAGAGCTTGAGCGAGGAGACGAAGCCCTCGCCAGCGTTTCTGGTCCACCGAGAGCCGCCCCCCGTCTCTTTTTGGCCGAACAATCTCCCCCACGAGCGTTTTCCAACCGGCACTTCACGGCAGGCGGGCACTTTTCCCTGCCAGGAGGGTTTTAGGGACAGCAGACGATGTCCCTGGCCAGCGGCGCTACGTCCTGCCCTCCGCGGTGCCCCTGCGCTCGCCTGCGGGGCTGCGGCATCCCACCCCACGGGAGACCACCATCACCACGGCCACCATCAGCATCCCCACCGCCATCACCACCATCGCCCCACCCGGCACAGAGAAGCGCCCGCCCGTTGCCCACCCGCTCCGCTCCTGGGTCGCTCCCGGCCAGGGTGGAACCGCTCTGGCACCCCCGGGCCCCAACGAGACGCCGGGGAGCCCCGGTTCGCATCCCAGCCGATGAAACGACCCTTTTTGGTGGCGCGGGCGGCCGCCCCCGGCCAAGCACGGCCAGTGGAGTGACCGGCTGCCGCAAGGCACAAAGCCGGGATTCGCAGAGTCCACTTATTATTCCTGCACCCCCACCATTAAAAAAAAAAAAAAAAAAAGAGAAAAGATGAAAAGGCCCTCTCGGTAGACCCGGGGAGATGCAAAACGGTACCGAGAGCGGCCTCTCCCCCATTTCTTGTGGGTTTTTTTTGTAAAGCAGGGAGACGCGAATCCCGGGGGACAAAAGTAACTGCTAAGGTAAGTTAAACCTTGTCGAGATGAACTTTCCTGCTACTTTTAATTAAAAGTTCTTTGGAATTAAAAAGGACACTATTCAGGAAAGGCTGAAAAAAAAAATTCATTGACACCAGCCCGCCCCCCTCCCCTTTTTCCCAAGGAAAAGAAAAAGCTGTTTTTGTGTGTCTGCTCACCCAGCCCGCACTGTACAAAAGGAAGCGGATTTGCAGCAAGACACATGAGATGACCCCCTGACCCCGAGCCGCTGAAAAGTCCTCAATGGCATAAATACCAGATAATCAATCACATACCAGGAGGGCCGGTCCCCCTGCCCTCGCCCCCGCCGCCGGGTTTATGAGAGATGCACTGTAAACGGACACCGGCTCCTGACGGGAGGCCCCTCTCGGCATTCCTCCGCCGGACCAGGAGACCCCGGCCGCCTCCTTGCCCGCGTTTCATCCCTATTTTATAAAGCCCCGGCGTGGCAGCGCCGAGCATCCCCGAGCTCGCCGGGTGTGCCGTAGCCGGGAGCGCGTTTTCTTTCCTGCTCTGGAGCAAAACGAGGAGCAAAGGGGTACGAGAGGCATCTCTTTGTGCTCCGGAGCGATGGCCAAGCAGCCTCCAAGCCATCGCAGGCGGGTGCATGGCCAGCGCCACAGCAGGCACGAAGAAACCAGGGGAAAAACAGCCCGACCTACAGGCAGCTTTGCTTTTTTGGGGGGCTCACTTGCTTTTCGAAGCCTCCGTGGGTTCTAGCAGCGACTGTCCAACGCTGGTTTCCCGTACGGGGGCTCTGACAAGCGTCTCGAATCCGAGCGGAGGAGGGCTGCCAAGTCCCCCCGTCCTCCGGGGGCAACGATGGATGTTAAAGGTTTCAAGGAGGGGAAGGAAAAAAAAAAATTGCTGAGATACTGCACTGGTTCGGTTAAATGGGGAGCCACTCGGCAACTAAATTTGATAATGCTTTTGTCCGTGGGTCAGAGGTTAAATATGTTCACACTAATCCCCTTCATCTAGAATTAAAGGACAAGAAAGATTTCTCCATAGCTTAGCGAGAGGGCTTTTCTCATCGCGCTTTAAATAGTATTTGCACAGGAAAATTAAAGGCCCACCATTGGCCGCCGGTTTCAGACGCGGACGCGTGGGTCCGCCACGTTTCCATCTCCCGGCTTATTTTCGGCGACTACGGCCGCTCGCACGAAGCCCGACCTCGTCGCGCTTCCCGATGAGCCCACCTTGAAGCGCGGGGAATTTTTGCTGCCGTTTGCTGTAAAGGTGGAAAAAGCAGCCGTGCTATGGGAGGCAGGGAGATTCCCGGTTTCAGGAATGCGCGCCGGGACTCGGATTTCAAGCGCTGTCACAGGACATTACTGTCAGACAAAGGGGCTCTGTGCTGCGCCCCCCAGGACCCGCCGCCCCGAGACCCCGCAGAAGCCGGGGCCGGCGGCACGCACCGCCTGGCCGGGGACGGTGCTAACGAGGCGCCGCCGCCGTCGCCCCCGCTGCTCCGCGCGCTTGCCAGCGAGCTCCCGGCACGCTGCGGCCGCACGCCATGCTCGGAGGTGGCCGGGGGGCAAGCCGGCAGGCGTGGCACAGCCACTTGCATCGTGAATTACGCTCCTGAACGACGGAGGCTTCCGACGGGAAGCGTAGCTGTCCCAGCCCTCGATTTTATAGAAATAAACGTTCGCAAAAACCACTTTCCTTTGAAGACACCGGCTTGCGTGGGAAGAGCACCCGGGCCACGAGCTGGGAAGCACAGGAGAGGCGACGGGCTCTATCTGAACCCACGTGCTCGTCCTTCCCTCCACTTGTACCATTTTCAGTCCTTTTTGCGACTAAACTTGGCCGTGAGAGTATGTAAAAACCTCAAGGCTTTGCATTTTGGATGCATTCGGATTGCTCCGTTTTGCCCTTCCTTGGCTCATCGTTTTCGTTTCATTCTGCCACAGCCGAAGGTTGGAGCATGCGAGTCCCACTCCCCGTCGAGCAGCCAAAATGAAGCACGGAGTATTTTTTCCAAGGTTCTTATAAATACATTTACAGGCGATGCTGCACAAAAGATGCCGCGCCCACGCACGGCACATTTGGCTCCAGTCGGATGCCTGTACCCAAAAATGTCACAGCAGCCACGAAAGCATCTTCACCGCCGGCATTTCACAGTTTCAGTTGCTACTGAAGCCACAAATCCCCAGAGGTGCCTCTGGTAGCAGCTCCCCCGGCCCCAAATCCAATTTTCCCAGCTTGGTCAAGGATTCCCGCTGGGCACTGCCGGCGCTTGAGGGTACTGGGAACGTCGTCTTCGCACCCTCCACGCGCAATGGTTAACCAGGTTTGTTTCCTAAGCTCAGGAGTCACGGTTTGAACCCAGCACCAATTTTCCCCATTCCGGTGTATCACGGGGCACTCCTGCCTCCTCTACAGGAACCATGATCCTCGCACCCGAACCGAAGCCCGTCTCAGCCCCACGTCCGCTGCTTGCAGCCTCCGATAGAAGCATTAGGGGACGGCGGCACGCTGGAGGAGCACACGCAGGGGCTTTCGCAGCGCTTCCATACCCGAGCATCCAAAATCCACGCTCGCATCCGACAGGAAAACTGCAAAGCATCATCTGGCCATCGCCGCACAGCATCGCCCGCGCTCCCTCCCCCAGCCGGGACCGCGCAACCAAAGCGAGCACGGGAGGGATAATTACCTCTAAGCATACTTAATACTACAGTGCATTATCTCTAGCTATGGAGGAAAATGCTATCCGGCGGTATTTCCCCCAGAAGCCTCATCGAGCCACTCTCTGAAAACTCTCAGGAGTCCCGTGAAACGGTAATAGAAAGTCACGGGCAGCCCAGGAAGACGTCGGGTAGGTTTTGGTAAGGAAGCACGCCGGCTGCTCGCAGCCAGGCACCGCTCCGATCGAGCCATGGGAGAGGATGCACCGAGAGGGGTCAAGAATCGCATCTCCCGAACCCAAGTCACCCGCTGCCGAGCAGGGACGTTGCAGACAGCTGTCGGCGGCAAGAGCCACCACCAAGACAACCCCCAGCCGCCGGCGGAGTCAGAGGAGCATCCCGGCGGAGAGCCGGCTCAGCCACGGCTCGCGGCGCCACGCTGAGCGTAAGGCAAACAGAATTTATGTTTCAGTGTAATTTATGGCTCATATCACCAAAATTGTGTGTCACGTTCCACTCGCTCAAAATCCTTAATTTCCAATACCGAAAAAAATAGTGCAATGTACGTCCATAACATCACTGGTACTTTTTAGGCGGGTACCATTTTGAGGCAGAGAAAGCGAAGCAAAAGGAAGGAGATAAGACAAATACGTAATTAATTGGACTAAATGTAAATTTGCCACGAACAGAGAGAGACGGCGCGTGCCCATGTGACAGCGCAGCCCCGGCGCGGTCCCCCCTCCACCTCCTCCAGGTTCCCACGCATCCCCCTTGCCAACCCAAGCTGCTAATGGGGTTTCTGGGATGCTCTTTAACAGAAAAACGCCGAGTGCTCTGGCATTTAAAAGAAGGAGGGAAAAAAAAAAAAAAAAAAAAAATCACCGTGTACCTCAGCGTGTGTTTAGAACAGGAGCAGAAATTTTTTTTGGGGGAAAAAAGCAGTTAAAGCCCTGCAAAGACAGAGGGGAAGGCCGAGCTTCCCGGGCAGCCGCTGGGCGACACTTTCCACAGGACCCAGCGCGGGGGCATCCCGCCGCCACCAACGCCTCCTCTCCCGGGTTCTTGCTCCCGTGTGCGGGATTTTTCTCCCTTTGTACCTCCGCTTATACCACACGACTGTTTTGAATCTCTAAAATAATGTGACAAGTTAATGATGGCACAATTATCTAAATGTTTAACAGACATGTTATCTAAGTGAATCGGATTGAGATTCCATCCCGCTGACAATAAACATCAATGGGAGAGCAGAAAGTGATAGGCAAATTATCGCCAACCCTGCAATTTCAATGCTATTAAATTTGGAGGAATAACAGCCCTGAGGCCTGTAAACTCTGAATAAAATAGACCCTTGTGTTTGGCCAACTATTAAATCAAAACGCTACCAACATCCCAGCAAAAAAAAAAAAAAAGGAAAAAAAGGGGGGGGGGGCGCCAAGATTTATAGCTTTTCAATTTTCAGTTACACGTTGGTTTTATTAACTCTTTTCTGCTACTTGCATCCCGGTGCCGGCATTGCCAGGGATGTAGGCAGGGGACGCAGGCAGGGGAGGACAAGGGCTCCCGCGCATCCTCGGCGGAGCGGCCGGGGGCACGCCGACCCCACAAATCAAAGACCAACTACATGCTGAAGAAAACACACTCTATATTCGGTGTCGAGCATGCCCACGTGAAATTGGGTCAGGAGTAAATCCGCGTTGGCCCGCTGACTGACGCCGGCTGCCCAGCGCGTACACGCTTGCGCGCGTTAATTGCCTTGGCACACGGGAGGAAACTCTAGACGAGTCACCTCTGATATTTATAAAAGTCGGCGGCGAGCCCGAGCCCCGTTAGCACGAACACCAGCCCTGCGAGCATCCCCAGCCCCACCGGCGCTTGCCGGGGGTCCTTGGGCTGTCTTCTCAATGCGTTTCGTTTTTCCCTCTAACATTTTAGGAGAAGGGTAAGGAATTTTCCACGCTCTGCCTCCGGCGTGGCACCGAGCTTGCGCTGCTGGAAGACGAGCCAAAACAGTTGCTGCTTTTCCTATTGCCGCGGGACGGGGGCCAAGGACGGTGAACACCCGGAGAGGGYGTCTCGGTCCCGAGTCCACCGGGCTGTACGCAGCAGGCAGCCAGCTCTCGGCTTACAAGCAGAAACTATTTTTCCTTTCTTTCTTATTATTTTTTACCTTGCATCAGAAAGCAGGGCGTAGGTTTTCTGCCATAAGAGACAGGCAGCGTTTGATGCAGCACATGTGCACCGGGCCGGCTTCATATTTTGCACTGTCATTCGGAGGAGCAGTGAGGGTGACGGGAAACAAAAAAAAGTGAGATAAAGGGGGGTCCTGGATCCTGACCGTTCAACCGAGAAACAGTCCCATGTGCTGAAAAGAAACCCCGAGAACCCTTTATCGTGGCCATCCGTTGCAGAAAAGCATCCGGACAAGCAGCGACTGTTTGCAGACAGGTCCCACACCCTCCCCTAAACACTGCATTTTTGAGCAAAGTGGGTACGTTTGGTCAGCCTGTACCAGATACACCCTGCTCAGTTTTTGCTGCCATCCTTGAAGGAATCTACCCGCGCATCTACCAAAAAGGGCTATTTTTCTGTCTGGAAGGTTGGAAGGTCTTTCGCCAACCAACCTGCCGCTAAGGGCGAAGGGAGGACGCCCCCAAAAAATCCGTTCTGGGAGATGCCGTTATTTGGGAATGGGGTTAATTATAGCGACGGCAGGGGAGGGATGCTTTCCGTGCCAGGGCAGGGCTCTCTGCGTGCCACCCGAGGAGAGGAAGCGATTCATTTCGGCTGCCCTGGCCACCCAGCCCCTCTCCGCCGCGTAACCGAGCCGCCCGTGTTTACAGCTGGAGGCGGGGATGATAAACCCGCTCCGCCTGGGTCACCGTGTCCCCGTGCTCCGTTTTCCTGTCGCCCTTTGAGCTCTGGCGCGGTCCAGCCCCCAGGTTTCAGCGACCAAAGGGGCTTTAATCCCCGCAGAAGCGTCAAGGTCGTTAGCAAAACCATGTAGCTGCTCTGCATCTGCGGGATGCTTTTGGGCGCGGGCATCGTTAAATAGCTGCTCAGCAGCATCCGCTCCTGACGTCACACCTGGGGTTACGCAGCCCCAGGTACCGAGGGGAGCCAGGCTCCCGCCAACGGCCCCGGGATGCTCAACAGGTCCAGGAAATATAAGGAAACCGGGAGGTAGCTGCTGTTTGCTCGGCCGCCTTTAACTCCCTGCCTGGGCTTGGGTCGCTCGTCCCCGAGCAGCGTCAGTCCCTTCGCTTCGCTGGCTGCCCCGCCGCAAGCCTCTTCCTCCTCCTCAACCTACAGTACACGCGGTTTTTAAAAAGACCGTGATTTGTAAAGCCTGGCCTCCAGCCGCACGATCTGCGTAAGGAGGGCAATGACTTTACAATGTATGAACTGGTGCTCGGCCAGCACAGCTCCCAGGTCGGCTGACGGCCGGAGCTATTCCTGCCCGGTGACACAGCACTTTGCCTCGCCGGTCGCTCCTCAAACCCCTGGCGTGAAACCGGCCAGGCTCTCCGTGCCAGCCCAGCACCGGCGCCTCGCCTCGCCACCTCCGAGCGCAAACTCGGCCGTCAGTGGCATTTATCGGGGTCTTCAGCCCTGAAAGACGAGCTTGTGCTCGGTTAAACCCCTCCTAATATAGGGCGGGGAGGAGTGGGCGCTTTTCCCTGCTCCAGCCTGTTTTTGGGGGTTTGAAAGGCTCCACCTGGGACTGCCCGGCCGCAAATTCCCCCGTGCCCCGTAGCAAACCCTTCCTGGGCAGAGGCGGCCTTTGCAAGATGCATAAAGAGCTCCTTGTGCTCCCCGATGGCAGCTACGCCGAAGGGCCGGGAAGCGCAAGAGCAGAAACGTGGCAGAAGCCAACTGCTGAGAGCTGTTTGGAAAGGGCCGGTGTTTTGCTCGCAGAAGGAACAAATTACCTCGCATTTGCTGCGCCGCCGTTTCCCACATGCATACGTTAACGCTGAGCAATAAATGCAACGGCGCTGTGCGAGCTGCTGCCTCGTCCCCGTGTTTTAGTGGAAGAGGGGCTGGGGCTACCTTGCTCCTGCAAAACACAGGCGCCAAGATGCGGAATTCATTGCCCAGGCTGCAGAGCCAGGGCAGGCTCGGCCACAGCAACCGCTCCGGTCAGGGTTTTAAACACATATCAGCACAGGGGAAAGAGGTTTTTCTGTGCACAGCTGGGTCCAGCCCTCCACAAAGCCCCGTCCTCGGGTCCCAGGTCCCCGAGCATCCTTTCCTACGAGCGGCTGCGCACCCACTGCGCAGTCTGACCGCCCAGCAGACACTTGCACCCATGCACGCACCTTGCGGCGGCGCAACGAAACCTCCCCAGAGCTCCAGACGCAATGCGATTATCCCTATAAACGCTTTGAAAAACGGGAACGCAACTATCAGCATAGGCTAGGGTTTGCAAATGAGTTGTAACTCATCGCTCTTGGGCTCCCAAGCATCCAAACACTCCTGACAAGGGTATTTATCCCTTGGGAAGCTTCCCTTAAACCTGAAATGGTGGCCAAGTGCCGTCGTGGCAGTCAAATTTTGGTGCACGCGGCTTGAGAAACCAAGGGTGACCAGTGAGCGGTGCAAGGACGCTCGGTTTAACCACAGAGGCAGGTTGTGCCCCTCCGTCCACCGACATCGCCGTCACGAGCTCAGTAAAAACAGACCAAAATAAGTCAGCAGCAAATATCCAAAAGCCATTTGGGGAGGTTTCCCTTGCAAACGCCACACGCAGATCTCAAGACGAGTACAAAACCATTTCCAATCCAGAGTTCAGAGGAAAACGCAGCCACCTTACCTTAATCAAATTTAAGTCAAGAAACAGACCCGGGCAGGTCAGAAGCGGGGACTGCAAAGGGTTAAGCTCTCCGCGGGGCAAAAGGTCACAAAGGCAGCCTAAATATTAAACTTGCACCGAGGCGAAGGAGGGAAAGGGAAGGCCACGTACCGGTGTGCGTCTGCCTGTGCGTCTCCAGGGCGTCTTCCTTCGAGAACTGGGCGCCGCACTGATCGCAGACCAGGGCTTTGGCGCCCGCTGGGGAGAGAAAGGGGAGAGGAGGGTTATTTGAGGGACGCCCGCCCAAACCTGCGCGGGGGACATCGCTGCGGCCACGGTATCATTCAAACTGCAGGACCCGTGCAAGGGGGGTGTTTCATGTTTTATATCCCCCGCACAGCCACGAAAAGCGGCCGCCTTGCTTAACCCCGTGGTCCCATCCCTTGCACACCACAGCACAAGGCACAATAAAGAGTTGCTTGCCAGGAAGAAATTAAATGTTTGGTGTTTTTTTTTTTTTTAAAAATCATTAAACGTCAATGGGTTTCATTAGCGTTGTAACCGATCTAATTGTAATTGGTTTCCTGCCCCTTCCCATCGCAGCCGCCGTTGCCGGTACCCGAAGATGGTACCCGAGGATGCGTCCGGTCGGAGATGCGGCCGAAAGGGCGTGACTGAGCGAGAAGCTCAGAGGTGTCTTCGACTATCGGAGAGAGATGTGGTATCGGGAGGAATTCTTAGAAAATCACTATCAACATGTGCCGCTAGTTTGGGCGAGGAAAAAACCAGGATGCCCAGCAGCAGATAAGTAACTTCCAGATAAAAACAGATTAACGATACACACCACGTCCGAAGCATCGCTGCCGTGGACCCATTTCTTAGATTTCGAGGTTTGATTCATCTGTTGTGAGGAGCCGAGCGTGACAGAGCAGCCTTCGAGGCGGGGGGCGTCGCTCCGCAGCGTGCCGTGCCGCCCGTTTCCAGGGGTCCAGACAGCGTCTCCCACCCCCTGCCTGCCCCCCCGCCCCTGAGCCCCCTGCCCCACCATCAGGGTGGGATTCAGAGAAAGGTGCACAGAAAAGGCGACGGGGAGAGAGGGAGGTATCACGAGATGCATTAAAAAGAGAATTCCTTCGCCTTTAAATTGTCTCGGTAACGGCTGGCTCGCAGGCAGAAATATTTGGCAGCGGCGAAATTAAAAGTGATAAATTTTCTCGCCAAGCGTTGATCGATAATAGAGGTCTCATCTGTTAATCAATACGACAGTCTGCCTGTTTACTGTGCATATGTTGTTCTCCGCCGCCCTCGCCGAGATGTCAAGTTTGCATTCAAAACAACCCGAGTGTGCACTGGCCACATGGCCGTTGGCGGAGGGATAAATACAAAAAAAAAGGGCTTTGGGGTGATGCGAGGTGGGCAGCGGGGCAGCTCCCCCCGCCCGTGCTGCTGGCCGAAAGGGCGCGCACTTGGGATGCTTCCGGGGATGCGGAGCACCGCGTGGATGCGGGCGCTGCCGGCGGTCCCCTCCCTTCACCCGCGGCAGGGAGAGGAGCGCGCTGTAAAGGGTGCCGAGACCGCCTGGAGTGGCGAGGGGACGGGGATCGATAGGGCAGCGGCCGCAGGCTGACCCCCGCCCGGCACGCCGGCACAGGTGATGTGCAGCCGGCAGTTGCCAAGGCAATGACTCTCCATCGCCACTCGAAGCTCTCCCAAGCCCCACCGCTGCAAAGCGTGATCCATCAGGATACAGCAACCCGCCGCAGCAACAGGTCCCCGCTGCGATGCACCAGTGATGCTGGGGGGGGATGCTGTGCTCGGGGGGGTGGGCTCACCGCATCCATGGGGTGGGAAGCGATGGGTCATGCTAAACACGGGGTTTGCTTTTTCTCTCCCCATTTCTGCGTGGGGACGCAGGCGCTGCGATTGCTGCTGGTGCCCCGCACCCCGAGAGCCAAGGGTGGGCACGGCCGGGGCCGGAGGGGCAGCGGGAGCCCGCAGAGCAGCCCTGCGAGGCATGGCGAGGAAGGGCGAAGGCGGCCAGCATCTGGCCGGGGGGCGGGCGGGGGGGACAGAAAAAATTCCTGGCGAGGCGAAAATAAACAGGGCGAACGCCGGGAGGAGCTGGGCGCGCTCGCTTACATAAGGAAGCACAGCGTGTACCAAAACAGCGGACCCAAAAAAAGCCGGAGCTGTCAGAACAATGAGTACAGACGCGGGGCATTTTACAGCAGGCGCTGCCGTACAGTTTTATTTACAGTACCTCTTATCAGCGCGGGAACAGCACGCCGCCTGCCAATTTCCAAAGGCCAGGACTGCGTGTTCTTTCCCTCAAGTAGATATGTACTCCAGGCGGGGGAATTTTTTTCCTTTTTTTTTTTTTTTTTTTTCTCATCAGCAAAACAAAAACCGATACGGAGCCAGGATTCCTGTAATGTACACACGCTCGCGGAGGGGGGAGGAGGAGGAGGAGGGGGAGGGGGAGGGGGAGGAGGAGGAGGAGGAAGAGGAGGGAGGGCGGCGATTGAATATGTAAATAGTTCAAGGTTAATTTTACTATGTGAGTCACCGGGAAAAATGTCATCCAACATCTGAGCTTATTATAACAGGGCTCAGGAAAAAACCACCACGGCTCGATGTTTGTTATTAAAAGGGAGCAGGATATATTTGAAAGCAGCACATCCAGAGCCTGTGTCAGGGCTTTCTTCTCTCCCTCTCGCTTTTTTTCCCCGTGCTTTAAATGACACCCGTAGAAACGATTAGGCGCTCCAAATGTACACACAAGTTTGGGGAGGGTATTTTTAGCGAGCGCCTCGTATCGCCTACTGTATATAGATATCTCCGGATGATCTTCCCGACGGGACGGGACTCCGCGTGCTGCCAAGTATCAGCCGCCTTTCGGCGCGAGCCTCGCGGTTGGCACCAACGTCCCTGCCGTACATTTATATCCGTGCAAGCAAATTTATAGCTCCTGCCTAATAAAGGTCCCTGCAGCGAGAGGCTGGCGCGAACGGACGAGGAGCCGCCGCTTTTTCCATCCAGCGCTATCTGCGCAGTCATCGCCGCTCCGGCGTCCCCCCCTCGGCAAGGTCAGCGCTGCCCGGGGACCGCGGTGCCCCCGAAGCGAAGCGAGAAGGAGGGGCAGGCCTCAGCTTATTTAATTTCCCAAATGCAAGGGGACAGCCAGGATGGGCAGCGCTGTCGGGGTTGAAAGCAGCTCTCGGAAATGGGATGCTCGAAAGGGTCATGGCGAGCGTCCCCAGCGAGCACCCCCAGGAGCTCGGCTAGGGCAGGTGCAGGCAGGGGCTGCCAGCTCCCTCCCCTAAAGCCAGGCTTAGCTGGGTGGGTCTCAACACAGAGCTCATCTAGTTTTAGCTGCTATCACCCCAACAGTACCTCCCAACGCCCATTCCCTTTAATTACTTTATTGGGGATGAGAAATAGGCTCTCCAGTTTTAGCACTTCGGATGGTAGGAAGCAGTAAAACGCCCCAAACCGGCTACGAGCGCTGCTCCTTTGCCCGCATGCGCTGCTGCCCTGCCCTTAATTGCGGGGCTGCAGCCCCTCGGCCGCTCGACGGCTCCGGTTTCCCACCCCTCTCCCCGCGGCGGAGGGGGCAGGCGCAGCAAATGCCGCCTTCCCCTTCCCAACCAATTCCGCCATTTGCCAGACCGCCGTTTTCCCACGTCCGGGTCATCCTCCCCGGCTGCGAGATAAACCTTCACGGGGCTGGGGGCAAGAGGCTGCGGGGAGAGGTGCTCCGAAAATACAAACTGTAGCCCAGGAAAAAATAAGGGAAAAGGAAAAAGAGGAGCCGCGAGCATCCTCCTCCTCCGAGGAGGAGGAGAAGGATGGGAAATCGGTGACTTCCCGCGGCCGCGCGGGGAGGAGAGCGGTGGGGGAGGACGGGCTGGCGGCAGCAACGCCCTGGCCCTTCCCCACCGCCGTTTCGGCACGACGGCCCCGCCGGTACGATCCGACATCTATTCCCCTCCCTCCCCCAGCACAGGAGATTCATAAAAATTTGGGATTCTATATTATTAACAGGCTGTAATTGGCAAGAAGGTGGAGAGAGGGGGGGAAAAATATGGATTAAAAAAAAATTGCCAAGTAAATTTATGCACTGTCGTCGCTTTACTACCTAATTAATTCAGTAATTTCAAAAACAATTTTATTTATGTTCCATTTACCACATCAAAAGTGCAAAGAAAAAAAAGCACCAAACCACAGCGATGCTAAAATAATACCTCAAGGCATCTATTTTTAATCAGGGGAAAAAAAAAAAAGAGCCGGCCCCGGTTTCTATACAATCTCTGTCGGGCAGACCACCAACTCGGGGAGAGCGAAGCAGCCGAGCCCTCCGCGAGTGCCTTCCTGGCTGCCGAAAACAGAGCTTGTCAAAAAAAAACAAATCCATAATGGCCTGAGGCTCCTCTCCAATCTATTTTCTGCTCAGCTGGTTTTAAATGAAGTTATTATGAGTCATTAAAACACCCGCAAGCCTGTGGAAGTCAGCCAATTACAATTTTAAATTTAGCCTGTTCTCTACCCCATTCTCTTGTTTTCTTCTTTTGCCCACATCAAGCTGCTTTTTGATTTTTATTATTGCTGTTATTATTATTTCCCTTCTCCCCTGTTTCACCCAAGTGGAAGAGACGGTCGTGAAAATCTCTGCACTAAAAAGACGTATCGGAGAAAGCCAAGAAGGGCCAAAAAAAGACAGAGCTGCCGAGCAGGCTTGGATTTAGAGAGGCAAATGGCTTTGCCTCCTTTTTTCCCCAAGTGCCATCAAAAGGCAATAATTGAATACGAGGAGAAAAGCGAGGCGCAGGCTTTGAAGGCAAGGAGGGACTCCCGAGCCCAGCCCGAAGGCCAGCCTAAGCCAGCAGATGGGACGAGCTCAGCCCGCGCCCGCTGCCTCGCCATCGCGCCCGCCGCCTCGCCATCATCGCCCCTGCCCCCCTCCCGTCTCGGAGCGGCGGGGGGCTTCGGCGGGTCGCCCGGCCGAGCGCCACGAGCACCACCACGGGCGGCTCTCGTGGGAGGGATGTGCCGGCAGCCCCCCACGGGCCGCCCCGGAGAGGCTCGGGAAAGCACCTGGAACGACGGAGCGGGGGCCTGGGGTGGGCGAGGGGGGCAGAGCCACCGCCGACACCATCACCCAGCCTTTGCCACCGACTCCCACGCCGCACGGCGACGGCTAGAGCGGGGGCTATTTGCACATTAAAAAAAGATGTAAAAATGCAGGTTTTTAGCTCAGGAGCAAACCCAGACAGGTTCTTACACAATTCCCCCTTCTCCTCCGCCCTGCGAGTGCTGCTCTCTCCGGCAGCCTCCTCTCGGCGGGGAAAAAATGACAGACCCCATCCAAAGCCCCGGCAGCCCCGCGCGGCGAGCGAGCGAGCACGGAGCGTGCTGCACAGCCCATAAAACTCCAAACAGCCTCCAGACACTCCTGCAATCGTCCTCCATCAAAACACTTTGTCTTGCATACAGAAATGCGGCGGGGCGCCGTGCGGAATACCAAATCAGCCCGTGACGGTGCGGGGAGGCGGCTCCTTGGCAACCGGGGGGGCTTCGCAGCCGCGCCGCTCGACAGGAAACAAAATCTGTCAAGCCTGTTGGGCAAATGATAAACATTAGCGGTATTAAAAAAACCCACAAAAGCTGCGTAAATGGCTGGTGAGGGCGCGGGGAGGGATGGGGAGGGACGGGGGGGCTCTCGCCCTATTTACCCCCCCATCCCGGGAGAGAAGGGGTCTCCACAGCGCCCCGACCGCGGGGCAAGTTTGGGAAGTTTCCCCCAGCCAGCAGAAAGCCGGGGGAAGCGGGTGGGTGGCGGCGGCCACGTCCATTTAGCGGTAACAACACAGACAGATGCCCGTCGGACGTGTTTGCTGCGGGGAGCGCGGCGGGCGAGGGGTGCCGGCACCTCGCTCCGCACCCCACCCTCGATGACGAGGGGCGGCCGAAGGAGGGGAGCGGGGAGAGGCGGCGGCGGGCGAAAAATAAATATATTTCATCAGGTAAGGGCGGGGGGGAAGAAAGCAGCTGGCTCTGACCCAGCGGCCGGGTCCAGGAACCCAGCCAAAACAGGAGCTAAAAAGCAAAGCGTATTCTTCTGGTCTGAGCTCAGGCTCTCGAGGCAGAGAGGATGGGGAGGGAGGGGGGGGCGAGAGAAATGTATTTTTCATCAGCCAGTGTATAATTTATAAACAGCATTAAACAGTTTTTGTTTTCTTTCTTCCTCTCCCCCGTGTGCGCGGCTTGGCCGGCAGTCAAGCCTGCATTAATTTCTGCTGTGGGTACAGTGTGTTCTTGGATGCACATCTGCGGATGATCATAAACGCGGGAACGCTGGCAGAACATCCAGACCTGCCGGCAGGCCGCTGACATCACCCGGGACCGAGCGCGGGACGCCGGCCAGCCGGGGCGGGGGGGCGGAGGCGTCCCTGGGGAGCCGCCGCGGGAACTGGCCGGGGGCAAGGGGGCCAGAGCCGCCCCCACCCCCCGCCGCACATCACCCCCCGGCGCCCGCGGGAGAGAACGCTGAGCACGCGGGGGAAGAAGGCTCGACGCTCGTTAGAGAGGCGGATGGCGGCGGCGGGATGAGCCCCCTCCCCTGAAGACGGGTGGGGGAGAGGCGGGGGGTGGGACGTGCCCTCCCCTCCCTCCGTCCCAGGTGACCTCGCCGCCGGGGACCGCCGTCCCCACGGGCACGCTGCATCCCGCTCCCCGAGCCCCCCGGCTCCCCAGCAAAGCCCGTCCCCTCACCCAACGGGACCGCGGCGCTTTCTTCCCCCCTCCCGACGACGCAGGAGGAATTGAGCGTATCTGGGTGGGGAGGAAAGCCGTGGGCCGACAGGGCAGGGGGCTGCGGGCGTGCTGCCCGTACGCCGCCTGCGCGCTGCCCACGAGCATCCCTGCACGCTGTCGGCGCTCGCCCCCGTTCACAGCCCGCAGCGGAGCAGGGCCGTGGCGGCCATCTCCACGGCAGAGGTTCCTGCCGGATGGAGAGGCAAAGCAAGCGGGGGGAAAGGCACAAATCTGCTTTCCTCCCTCTCCCAGGGAGGAAACCCACATCAAAACAGGTGATTTGGTAACTGCCATCCCAGGAGGCGAGCAAGCGTGCCCAAAAACCAGCTGCGGCGAGGGTGCCGGCAAAGCGAGCGGCGGCGCTGGGAGCAGCCTTCCCCAGTCACACCGGTGGCGCTTCTCAACCATATCACCCGTGAGCCGGGCTTCCCACCCGGCTTTCCCTGGCAGTTCATTTTTCTGGGAGAGGGGCAACTCTTGATACGGTCTTTACAGGTTTTTGAGAGCGCATCTGCAGTCAGGAGCAGGCGGCGCCAGGCAGCACGTAGGGAAAGGCTTTGCACGGCATTAAGGGCTTTATATTTACGCTTTATATTGGAGCGTAAACAGTCAGCCGAGTATTTACCTTGCACCTGCAAGGCTGCTGCGATAACGCCGCTGAGCGCCCGCCGTGTCGCGGGGGCACTGCAACCCCCCTAGGGCCGGTCCCCAATTTGTGCCTTCATTTAAATGCACCTTTACCATCAGGTATCTCCCATAAATGCTGGGTTAGGGAACTTTGAGCTGCCGGCCTCCGTCAAACCCAGCATTTGCTGCCTTCGGCATCGAGGGCTGCTGGAGGGGGCACAAGCCATCCCACCGCGATGTTCTCCCACGGGGCAAACTCCCAGGTAAACACATCATCCATCGGCGCGGAGGCAAGCCGCCTTCAGAGCGCCGCTGCGCCGAAAACAAGCCCTCGTGCTGGCGCTCTGGCACAACCTCGCTTCATCCCAGGCTGGCGGAGGGGGGAGGCGAGGGGAGAGGTGCAAAGGTCTCTTGCTTTAATAAATAACAGCGCTGGAATTCGTGGCGGCTGTTTGCGAGCGCAGGGCAGAGCTCTCCCCGCCCCCCCCGCCCTCGCCGGATTTAAAAAAAAAAAAAAAATAATAATTAATCCTGCGCGATGACAAGCTTGGCTCGGTGTTCACTGTACATACTGTACCCACAAAGCTGGCCGCCCGCCAGGGACGGGCCGTGAGCCAAAGCGACCATAACAAACATGAGCCGCGTGCGCCAGCGCCGGAGGGGGGGGACCAGCATCCCGTGCCCCAGTGCCAGGGGGGACCAGCATCCCGTGCCCCAGCACCAGGGGGGGACCAGCATCCCGTGCCCCAGCACCGGGGGGGGGACACCAGCATCCTGCACCCCAGCACCGGGGGGGGACACCAGCATCCTGGGGACCAGCATCCTGCACCCCACTGCTGGGGGGGACCAGCATCCCGCGCCACAGCCCCGGCGGGGACCAGCATCCCGCACCCCAGCACCGGGGGGGGACCAGCAACCTGGGGACCAGCATCCTGCACCCCAGTGTTGGGGGGGACACCAGCATCCCGGGGACCAGCCCTAGCAACCCGCCGCTGCCTGCGGGCACGCTGGGGAGTTGGTGCCCGTCCCAAAAAGCAGCAAGGTGGGGATGGGGTTGGGGCCAGCTCCAACGCCCCAAAAAGCAGAACCCGGCGGCTGGCCAGAAGGAGCGTGGGGAAGGCAGCCCCACACCGCTGCCTTGGGTACAGGCAAGGCACGTCCCTGCCCTGTGCCCCTTGGCATGGGCAAGGGGCAGAGGGGAGAAAGAAATATGAACGCAGAGGAAAAGAAATAGACAAAAATAAATAGAAAAAAATAAAATATAATACAGCTTCCTTGCAAAGCTACCCACAAGCACAGCTTTGGCTGCAGTACCTGCCACCCCAAGTGATTTGCCCTCAAACGAGAGGGACAAGGACTCCCGCCTGCGTTCGAGCAAAGGGGCCCGGTGGCCGCCTGCATTTTTTTTATGTTAAACCCCCAGCTGTATAAGGGGCTGCGTGCCCAACAGGAACATCAGCCTACATTGACTTGCAGAGCACAAGGCTTCCCACCAGCGCAGCGTTCCAGCCCTTCCCTATCTATTTAATTAAAGGGCCTGCAACATGTGAACCAGCTAGTTAGATTCATTAGGCAGAGAACGCCTAATTCCGCAGCAGTTTTGCTAATGAAACTGCGTCGGGCGCCTGTACGTGAGGAACACGGTGCCGGGACACGCGCGGGAGCCGAAGCGAAGGCGATGCTCACGCTACGAGCAGGGCTGGACAACAAGCAGCCGTGCGGTACGTAGAGTTTGTTATTCCGAGCCGCTTAGCCCGGAAAATATTTCCCCAATTAAGGAACTGAAAACAAACTCCAAAGAAGAAAATTTAAATAAATCAAATTACTGGGCACTGGAGAACGAGTTTGCAATGTGCTGGCCTGGGAAGGGTACAGCCAGCTCCGCACGCATCTCCTCTAGGCGAGACGCGTAAGCCAGGCGGCCGCAGCACCTCTGGGTGGGCACAGGGAGCCTCCCCCCCGTCCCGCCCCAAGCACCCCCTTCCAACCCACCTGAGTGAGCCAGTAAGTGCATTCGCAGCCGCAAGCTATCCAGGAACCGCTTCCCGCACAGCTCGCATCCGTAAGTCTTCATCCCGCTGTGCAGCTTCCTAGGGGAGAACAGAGAGGGGTTAGTCCTCCTGCGCGCGGGGGGAAGGTTATCCAAAACAATGCCGGGAAACTTCCCGGTATTTCATGCAACCTACGCATCGGTTCTGGTTTGAGAAGCCCTGTAGGAAGGGCATGAACAGGAGGTCCTGTGTGACACCCCAGGACTGATGAGATTACCCTCTCCTGTTTCACGTTTGTTATCACTGCTAAAGTTGGATTCTTTTAATAAACCCAATACATCTGAACTCCAGAGTTAACGCAAACTGTGCGTTGGCCAACTTCTTCCCTGTGCAGCAAGTGCTTTTGAAAAGGGTACTGTACTCCAAAAAAAAAAAAAAAAATTCTTTTTAAGAGGTCATTTGTATGCATTTCCAACCGAACCCCAATTTCTGTCCAAATTCAGCGTGACAAAAATCGCAAGCAAAAAACTTCACCACCAGCTAGCAAACAGGAAACATGCCACTCACCATTTCCTGGCACCACAAGGCACAAATGAAGCTACGCCCGGGCGGCATTGCACAACCTCCCGACTGCGGTGGCAGAGCCGCATCGCCTATCCTGCACCACGCCGAGGGGCTGAGCACCCCCCAGCGTCCCGGGAGCAGGGGTGGGGCTCGGTACCGGTCACAGCATCTCCCCCGCTTTGCCATCGTGGGCAGTGGATGCTGGGCTTGGCCACAAGGGCCAAACCCACGTTATTTCCCTCTCTTTGCCATGGAGACGTTGATGCTCCGCCTTTGGGTAGCAAACGACCCGCAGTGGACTGGAGCTCCCTATCAGATGAAACAACCTTTCACGGACAGCTTTTGCGCAGACCCGGGGAGGAGTATTGTCCAAGCCTACGACAACCAACCAACACCAACCAACCTCCACCTCGCTCCCGGAGCTGTCATTGCCACCCAAGGGCAACCCCTCCCCAACCCATTCCCCGCCTTCGGGCCCGCCATTGCCCAGCCCCACACCACCCCCCCGCCGCGCCACGGAGGAGCATCCCAGGGCTCGGCCCCCCCCCCCAGCCGCTGCCGCTCCATGGGGGGACATCACGCAGCACCCGAAACGGGTGCTCGTTGCTTTATTTCACCGCGTCAGCTGGCGATCAATGGATGCTTCTGCAAAGCGACCCGGCTCCGCGCTCGACAGCAGCATTGATAAAAAGCCCCCAAGTCAGAAACGCTTCCAGCCGAGCGTGCTGGCTGCTGCCCGCGAGCCACACCTCAGTTAATGTGAACCGTGCGTACCGATGGCTGGGGAGGGCTCGCGGCAGGAGCACGTGCAAAGTTTCAAAATCGGATGCTGTAAACAGAGAAGTATTTGTATGTGTTTGAGGAGTAACACAGCAAATCGCTGCATGCCGACCTCTGATCGCATCCACCATTTATCATCACTCTGCAACAAGACGAGCGTATTTTTATTGCCTTGTTGCCAAAGACAAAACAGAAACGGTCTTGTCCGGGGCTGGACGCCGAACCCTCCTCCCTCCGCCGCTCCCGCGGGAGGGCTCGGCCCCGGCCGAGCAGGGCCGCAAGGAACCTCTCGCCTTCTGCGCATGGGCTGGGGCAGATTTAGCTTTGCGTGAGCTTTGTTTCCCGCCCCCGGTGTAAGTTTTACTGGCGTGAAGCTGTTGCTCCGCCGAGCCCTAGCCGGAGCATCCCTTGCAGCTGCAGAGAGGCCGGAGCCCCAGAGCTTCCCCTGCCCCGCGGCGCACAGAGTCCAATTCCCTCGCAAGCGTGCAAAGCAGCCGGCCCCGCGTCCCGCCCCGTGCCCCGCTTTGCAGGGATGCTGAACGGCAACGCTGGAAGCGCTGGACCGCAGGAGGAGGCCCTGTGATGTTCGGCAGGACGCAAACGCTGCGGAGCAGAAAGGGAGCGGAGAGGAAAAGAGCAGGAGTTGGTTTCAACTCTCAACTTTGCTGTATAATGTAATTATTAATCAGGCTTGTCCTGAATTCACTGTGTCATAGCGGAGGATTAAGAGTCATGCACGAATTCAGGCCAAGAAGGTTTACGATCCAAAGGATTTATCCGCCTTGCAAAAATAAATAAAACACCAGCCTCCTGACAGACTTCTGCTGCCAAGAAGTCAGCTAAATAAGTGACAACCTTCTCGTTTTGCATTTTCAATTAGGGACGTGCCTGTCACACTTCCCCGGCTCGGGCTGAGCTCGCTTCTGCACTTAACGCCGGGTTTAAACCACTTTGTTAGGAAGAGCGCAGCATCCTCCGTGCCAACGTTGCAGCCCTCACCTCTTTAAGGCTAGAATGCCTTTTCAGTGAATTAAAGTGTAATTGGTTAATTAGTTCGAGTAAAACTTGGAGTTTTTTTTTTTAAAGTGAGTCTCAAGAAACAGAGCAGAAACAAAAGGACAAGTTTCCTCTCTCTGCGTCGCCCAAGCCTATAGAAATAACAGCAGAAACAACCTCGCTCCCAGCACGGGTCCCCAAGAGCCAGGGCAACCCAGGTCAAATCGAGACCACCTTCCCGGGTGCAGCAATTTATTCTTGCCCCTGTAGCGGCGAGACGGGCAACAGCGCTTGATGCCAAGCACGGTCCGAGAAAAGGGCGTGCGGATAAGACCTCCTCTCCCACCTTCCCCAGCAAGGAGAGGGGAAAAGACGGGAGCAAGGAGCCCACTGATCTCGCTGGTCCCAGGGCTCCCTGGAAATCCGCACCGCCGTCCAACTCGGGCGCTGCCATTTCCCCTAGTCCTCGTTGTTTTAACGCGCCGGGGCACTCACCGAGTGATTTATTTGCAATACCTCTATCAAGAAATTTCAGCGGCAACAAAAGTTTTCCATTCGGCGCCTGCTTATAGGACGATCTTATCGCTCGCCATCTTGCACGGTCCCTTTCAACAAGGTCTTAAAGCGCTTTATCTGCTCGGGTTCCCAGTAGCAAAATATGATTGAAATGTTCTATTTCTGCTCGCCGGATTAAGGAGATGTTGCAAAACTGCACAGAAACCTGGCAGATGTAAGCAAGGTATTACGGCTGCTCAGGCTGTTAAGATCTGAGGGGAAAGATCAATATGTGCTTCTAAAGTTGTGCCTCTAGAAAGGGGAGGGGGGRAAGTTAAGGACGTTAAAATACATCGCTTCTCGGCGATGCTGCCCAAACTCGAGCGCAAAAAGATAAACTACGCTTTATTATTTCAATCTGACGCTGAAATTACACTCCACGTACTCCCTTTCTCCTGCACAGTCCCTAGAAGCAACTCAGCCAAGATGATGCTTGTGGGATGGAGAGCAGTGGCAATCGGGAAAAGAAGCGCCTTTTTTTTTTTTTTTTTAAAAAAAAAGACGGTTTTCCTCTGTAATTCCTGCTCGATGCAACGCTCGAGGCACACAGAAACACGAAGCCGGCCAAAGCCTCCTGGTTGTGGGATATCGCTGGAGGGTGCTCCGGCGCAGAGGTTTGCCAGGGCGGCGGGGATGCTTGTGGCGGGGCATCCCGGGGCCGGGACCGACCTTCCCGAGCGAGCCCTGGCACGGAGGTTTGAGCGAAGGGCTCTCCAGGCGGGATATAAACCGACCGTGGGGCGATACCCCCTCCCCACCTAGCGCCGGCAAACAAAAGCCGGGCGGGGGGCTGGCCCCTCGCAAGCTGCCGGTAATTAAAAAGGCCTGTAAATGCCCCGCAAAAAGCACTTCAAAGGGATGGCGACTCCAGCGAGACCGCGCAGTGTAAAAATTATGAGTTTTTCCCCACAGGGTGCTTTGTGTGAAAAGGCCGGGATCGGTGGCAAACGCCGCTGCCCGCTCCTGGAGGACGCGGGGGCTTGGCGGAGCATCCCGGGGGATGCAGGGGCTAGGCAGAGCAGCCCCGGGGGCGCGGGTACCGGCGCAGCCCCGTTACCTAAAGACCACCGCAAGCGGCCCACCGCCACCCCAAGCAAACTCCTGCTCTGCCTGCTTAAAAACCGGCATAAAAACGCCTTCTGCTATTTTTATTTAGAGAGCTCTGGTCGCCCAGTCCCTCCCACCGCCCCTGTTGGGAAGCGAGGAGGAGACCCCCTCCCCTCCGCGCCAAACGAGACGCATGGCTTTTGGCCGTTTGATTACTTTTAAGTGTATATTTTTCCCCTCAAACAGAGTGAATACAACGGTTAGGAAATTTGACAGAAAACTATTCCGAGCCATTTATTGCCTTAATGCGCACCTTTGTCCAACAGGCAGTTTTGACAGGAGCGATAAATTCCAAATTTATGTCAACAGAGCATATGTTGAACACCTCATTTCTGAGCTAAAGCGGCATGCTGCCCCATAAATCACCCTTCTGTTTGAAATGAAAGTAGATTACGGGCCCGTGTTATTGAGCAGTTAGAGCCATAGTCGTATAAATCAGAACTTTTAACTCCAGGCGATCCGTTCTGCAATTAACTAAAGGGCACTTTGTCATCTCCGGGCTGGGGCGCAGCTTGCCAGGGCGACCGGCTACCGGGGAAAGGCAAAAAACCCCCTTATTGCCAAGGAAAAGGCCCTACCGCGGCAGGGCTTCGCTCGATACCTGTTGAAGCAGCGAACTCCGAGGCAAAGCCCGGAGCAGAGCGCTTCCCGGGTAGGAGCCTACGGCTCTGGGTGGGAATATTCGGCTCCGCACCGCTGCCGCGCGGCCTGGGCTCGGGAGATCAACGCCAACGGCCTTTGGAGGTTTGCACGACACTGCCCGCATCCCTCCTGATCCGTATTTTGGCGGCCGGTTCTAACGCAGCGGGGGAATCGTGAGGCTGGCCTGACGTAGGCAAAACCTCAGAGTCCTAATAAGTTGAAAGCAAGACAAAAACACGCGCTGGTGCAACATCAAGAGCCTTGCACCGACTTGAAAGCGAAAGGCACAGAAAGCAAGCCGTCCTCGTGAATTTTGCAGTGGTTTTCCTTGCGCCTCCCGATACCCGTGCAACAGGTCGAGACCCTCCTCCTGCTGCGTCTCCCGGGGACGCGGAGCCGGGAGGATGCTGCGGGGGCTCAGCCCCGCCAGCGTCGGTGCGGAGCCGCCAAGGGCGAGGGGGCTGCGGCGGGTGGGCGGGCGGGCGAGGGGCAGGTTACCGCCCGCGGGAGCAGCAGCGCTATAAAAAGATTCAGACGCTAAGTATTTCCTTTCCTATAAAATATTCATTGCCGCGCGCAAGAGCCAGGGAGCAGAAACCTCAAGCGGTTCTAACTTTGTGCCGCAGCAATAACAGAGTTTTATAGGAGCCTTCTGATTTTATTTATACCGGGCCGTGACTGCGGTGCCCTGTCGGAGGGGCGGCTGCCGGCCGGTACGTCCCCGCCGCGGTGCGCGGGCACCAAACACCGGGCGGGCAACCCGGGACCGCTGCGGCTTCCCATCCCCAGTGCAAGCGGGTTAAATAATTCCCAAAAAACCCTCCCCGCCGCCTGATTCCACCCGCGCCTCCCTCGCCCGGGTAAATCGATATGAAAATCAATTCATCCCCTGATCTTTTTTATCAAGATAGAGGCAGCAGTGCCACATCTCATTTGCAGGGGGGATCTCGTGGAAAGCCAAGGTCAGCGGGCAGCAAGCCGTCTGCAAAAACCACGCTGAACGTCCTCCGATAAGAGTTTTACACCCGCGCRGCAGAGAGGGTGATTTCCCCCCGACACGGTTATTTACGACGCTCGGTGACATCGGGCTGCTCGCGCCAGCCGCGGGATGTGGTGCTGGGGAGGCTCGGCTCCTGCACAGCCACCGCTCTGCCCTCATCTCCCAGCCCAGTGGATTAAAATAGCAGGGAGAGCTATTAAGGGCACGGGGAAGGGGGAAGGGAGCCGAGACCTTCCTTTCGGTTTAATAAATTAAGAAGGGAAAAAAAAAAACCCCAAAAAAACCCACCACAAACCTGCGCTCAAACCACTACTGCTCCTAAAAAAAAATTAAATAAATCTTACAGGAGCTAGAAATAAAGATTTTACTATTTCTGAAGTTTAAAAAAGAAAGGGGGAGGGGAGAGCTCTCAATAGAGAGCACTAGAACGCCCTGCCCGTACAATATTTATACTTACCATGAGCTAATTCACGAGCTTTAACCAGATGCAGTGCCCTGACATCATTTCACCGGGATGCCAATGCTTCCCCTTTCCAAAAAAGCTGAGGAAAGGCTCCCTCCTGCTTTGCCTCACCTTACATAAAGAGCAAGCACAAAACACCAAAAGCACGCTTGAGGTCTTTTTTTAGACCCTGCCCATAAGCAAACGCTGATCAATGCTGCAAAAGGGCAGCAACTCTCCGAATTCACCGTCTGCCCGGGCACAGCGTCTGCGGGCACCAGCTCCCGCCGGCGGCTCCCAACAGCCCCCCGGAGCAGCGCGCCCTTCCAGGCCCGAGGGCCGGGAAAAGCGGAACCGGCCACAGCAAATAGGGCAGCGCAGAGATGATTATTATTTTCTTCGTTTCATTTTAACGCCCTGGCATCAGATCAGCGTTACTTGTTCAATAATCGCTATTGCATGGGATTTCCCGGGACGGAGCCTTATCCCCACCAGCGCTCCCTTTGTGCACCTCTGCCTGCCCGAGCGAGGGGGTCCGCGGGGCCCACGCTGGATGGGATGAGCACGGATGGGAAGCCGTCGGATTTATCTCGGATGGCAAAGCCGGCAGCGGGAAACACTGCCCGTCCGTCGCAGCCGGACCACCCGGGCACAGACGCTGCCCCAGCTCCAGACCCGGGCGGATCTGCCCACCTCGGCTTTCAGAAGGGTATTTGGGAYGCAGCCGCGGCACGGCGCTGTCTGTAGCAAAGGTCCACCAAGGGACGGTACCGGGTGGCAGCAGCAGCTGCTGCTGGCCCAGGGAACGCCCCTGCATCTCTGCTGCACCACTGCCGACACTCRAGACCGATGCAAAAAGTTCCAAACCGGCACGCGTTCATCGGGGGGGGGCTGGAGCGCGGGCACCGAGGGGTTAACGCGTCGCGATGCACGCAGCCCCGCTTAGAATAACCGGCGCTAATTCGGCTGTCCAAAATCATCATCCCCATTCTTCGGGCATCTGGTGACACTGACGTGCTGAACACGAAGAGAAGAGCGCTTGCTTCCCTGGGTGGCGTTGACCCCGCGGGGCTGCGCTTGGCATCGCACCCGCTGCCACTGCTACGTTGAGCAAACATGACATGGGTGTCAGGGGCGTCGAGCCGAGCGCTGGGGGAACTCATTCTTAAAAATAATAGGAAATTGCGACAAAAAAGCAAAGTGACCTTAGCGCCGAGTACATCTGCCGCAGCAGCGGCGTGATTATTCAGATGTTTTGATTCCTAATTCAGAAATAATAAGCGGTTCACGGATTCCAAGTTTAAAAATATATTCATCATCTGGTTCCCTTAGCAGCACGTGTGCCGCTGGAGCACCAGCAGTCCACAAACGGCAAAGCGCCGGCCTCGGCCGCTCATTCCTCCTAACCTAAAGGGGCGGTTAGGACACGGGGAAAGCGGTCGGCACGGTGCATCAGATGCTTCCTGGGGAGGTGCCGGGAGGGGTCCCGGGATGGTCCAGGCAGCATCGTCCTGCTGCTCCCCAGGGAAGAGGGAGCCTGCAGCTCCTGGGGTCCCGAGGAGACGGCAAAAGTCCCCAGGGAGCCAAAAGTGGGGAGAGTGGAGATGCTAACGGGAGGCTGGAGCAAAGAACAACTTAAATAAGGGGGAGGATTTCAAGGTAGGGGGATATTTTTTTTTTTTAATTTCCACTCTCTTCAATGAGCCGACTGCAGGGACAAGGCTAGACACGTGTCAGAAACAGGGTGGTACCCACGGGGCTGCCACAGGGATGAGCTGGGATCAGCCGGGGAGCCGCTTCCCTGCGCTGAGCTCACCTTCAGGGAGCGGGAACAGCCTCCACCGGGCAGCGGGACAGGAGCGGACATCCCCGTGTCCGTCTCTGATGACGTTAGATCAGCGCTACGCTCGGTTTTGTCCCAGCGAGTTTTGCACGGCATCCTCTTCTCCCAACCCCGTTTCTCCCCCCATGTCTACTCCAAGGAGGGTGCACCTATTTCCACACCCGCCTCCCGTCCCTGCCAGCTCCTTTGGGTCCCTCGTGCTGGATGAGATAAATCCACAGCAGAAGCTCAGCTGCTCTGTCCCCTCAGGGAGACGCGTGCTTCCCACCCCTCGCCTCGTTACGGAGATGATGATGCCGATGATGATGCTGGTGCCCCCCCTCCCTGGCGCATCCCTGGTTTCTGCCCCCGCTCCCCTCCCTCCGCACCGGCCCGGCTGGGAACTGCAGCCAGGAACGGGCACAAATTACAGGCAAACGGCGTCTTTCCAGCGAGCGGCCCAGATCCCGAGGAGTTTTATAAGGTAATCAAATATGCAAGAGATTCAACAAACTAATTTCAAGCACACACCTGGGGTCCTCTGATAATGTCAGTTGTGCCTATACAGCGCAAGGATTAAAATTTCATAGAGTCATGATTTCATCAGTCGCTAAACTACAAAGGATTAATTAACAGCCAGGGAAGAGCTCACGGCTTGGAAATACAGTCTTAAGGAAAATATCTATCTCCGCTCTCCAGATGCCAGCGCACAGACGAATAAAGTGCTTTGATGAGAACGCTTTCTTATTATTAGCAACTCCCAAATATTGTGTTTTTGCGGCTAGAATTAAGGATGCCCAATTCCAATCTGCCGCCACCCGGCACCAAGTGTCGTCGCATGCCCTCCTGCGGGGCTGTTTCAGGCTGCAGGCTCCCGGGACRTGACCCTCGGGTGCACAGCCCGGTTTTATGCCCGTATTTTGGGCGTGGGCAGAGATGCCTTCCTCGGTCAGGGGACGGGAAGAACCCCAAGCATTCCCCTCTGCAGCGGCGCGTGCAGAGCCCGGCCGGGGGCCTCGCCTTTCCTGCCAGGCAAACCATCTGCCCGCGGCTCACCGACTCCCGGAGASCCTCCCACAGCGTTCCCCCCGCCAGCTGTGCTTGAAAATCTTGGGAAGGACGTGGGGGACCGGCCTGCCAGAGCCACGGCGAGAGCTACCCGAAGCCCCCCCCCCAAGTACATATTCGCACGCGCCCTAACACCCTCCCTGCCTCGGGACGAAGGCTAGCGACAGCCAAAACCCCCTCCCGCAAACACGCAGACCCCCTACGTATCTTCTCAGGGTGCTCCGCTGAGGTGTGGGAGCCAAGGGATAACGCTTGCCTCCACGCAAAACCCCTGCCAAGCACCAGGGCTGGACCTCTCAAACGCGGGCCCCCGTGACACCGAAAAGGGGCGACGGCGGCAGCTTCCCCGGCGCGAGCAGAGAGCAGCAGCAGGTCCCCCTCCTTCCCCGGGAAGATGAATTAGGGAGCTGTCAGCGAGGGACAGCCGCAGCAGTTGTGTTGCTGTAAAGGGGCAGCGGAAGTGTCTTTGATTAATGAAACCGTAATACTCAGCTGTTACGCAGCCCGTCTTCGGCAGAGAGATGCCCTCAGACAGGCCGAAAAACACCGCACTCTGCGAGGATTCTCCGGAAGGACTTCTCCCGGCCACGGGCTGGTCTCCTCCTGCCCCCCACCAGCGCCGCTGCCTTCGCCCGGGTCCGCGCCGCTTCCTCAGGAGTTCCCAGGGCTGACAAAGAACTAATTATTTCCAATTAGAAGCCAGGAGATGAACATTATGCACCTTGTCAAGCCAGTAAATTAACGTATCTGAACTGCGCTGGGCTTTGGTGAGAGCCCAAAGTGCCTAGGGCAAGGAGGTGGCAGCAAGAGGAGCGTCTCAGAGGTGCCGCGGCCCAGGGACGGCGAGCCGGGCGCACCAAGCCCCAGCACGGCTGGCTTTTCATCCGGTATTGGCATCCATAACCAGCATCCAGCCGGGGAGCATGGCTGCAGGGCTCCTGCGGAGGGGCCCGTGCCGGGCAGAGGGGGTATGGGCGCTACTGCGGGTGATGCAAGGCTGCCGGTCAGTGCGACGGCACCGACGCACCTGGCTGAGTTTTGGTTTGTGTGGGCTGGGGTTACTGGGCAGGAGCGGGAGCCTGGGCGCCGGGTGCAACGGGCACCCCAAAGCCCCAGGGTGCCAGCTGTACCCCCTGCAAACGCACGCGCGAGAAAACATATTCCAGAACCAGAAGCGCCAGGCAGAAACGGGTGTTTCTCCCCACCCCGTCCCTCCTCTTGAAAACGCCAAGCACCCTCCCGGGATGCTCCGACGGTGGCAAAGACCAGGATCCCCCGGAACGTGGGGACAGCCGTCCCGGAGAATGACGAGCGCTTTCACCCAGGCTGTTTGTGCAAACCGCCCCGTTTTCCACCCAAGTTCCCAAGGTGGAGACGCAAAACGCTTGTTACCAGCAATTCAGAGGCACAATTTACTACTGCTGAAAACAAGGGAGGTGCAAGCAGCGCGGGGGAGAACGGAGCACGGTCGGAGCGGGGCAGCGTCCGTGCGGACGGCTGGGATGGAGGGGGGGAGCCAGGGCTTGGACCGAGGCCATCGCTGCCCATCCGACAGCAAACCCCTCCTATGGAAAACATATTTTTTTGGGAAGGACTATGGAAGCGGGAGGCGTCAAAAGAGCTCGCGCAGCCCGAGTCCCGGCGGGGCTGTCGGCACGGCACGGCACGGCACGGCACAGCACGCGGGGCTGCCTGCACGGCCTTCGCGGCGTCCGAGTTGGCTTTGCTCCCGAAACCGCACAAACATCTGCACGGAGGGGAGCGAGCGGGCCGCTGGCTGAAATCACGCTGGAAATTTGTCATCTCACGGAAGAACAACGTGGGCAGATGTTGCTGGCCGCGGGCAGGCTGCAGGCAGGCTGCGGGCAGCGCTGCTCCCCAGGGCCCCGTGCCGGGGGACGGGGACAGGGGGGCATGAGACCGGCAACTTTCTCCTTTGTTTTTTTACTTTCTGCATCAGTTTAAGCGCTGGTGCGTTAACAGGAAGAGCGCTGCCTTCAGCTCCGGCGTAATTAGTTTTGCTCAGACTACAACATGTTTTGCTGAAAAATAAATAAATACCTTCCGGGCGAGCCAAGTTATGAGCGGGACGCCAGCCCTGACGGCACGCTCCGCTCCCCCCGGCCCCGGCCAAAAGTACGCGGCGTCCCGAACCGAGGAGCCCGGGCGTTGCTGAGCTGTCCTGGCGCTTTGGGACCTCTCCAAGGAGCCTTGCTGACGATTAATTAATTTATGAGCAGCCTCACCCCCCTCCCCAACGTGCACAACAGGTTCCATGCAAATTCGTGAGCTTTTAAATTATACCGTTAATGAAAGCAAATAAAGGCAGTTAAAAGGCAATTTGCTCAATTGGTGTTAATATTTAAGCACAGCATGTGTAAAAACAAGATCGCAGAATTCGGTTTTTCTGCGAGAAAACTTTAGGTCCCGACTCTCCCGCAGAAAGGATCGAGTGCAGCCGGCGAGCGCTACGCGTGGGGTCGGGACTCGGAGCCCCTCGGCAGCAGGCAGCGAGGCTTTTTATTAAGGAAACATCCCACGCTCCCCCCAGCAGCTCCCCAATAGCTGGTGAGACCGGCAATTCCTCCTCTGCCAAGGGGTGCAACYGCAATCCCCCAAAATCCCCCCTGATGCCAGGAGTGGGGGAGGCTCCCCGGGGTCTAACCACCTTGGCTGTGCTAGCAGGCGTCAAAGCCTCTGAATCCAGCGTGCTGGCTGGGCAGCGGGCAGGAGCTGCCGGCCAAAGCCCCCTGCCACTCGGTGGATAACCGCGGGAGGAGGATGTTTATGTTAGCCGGCTTCCCGGCCGTATCCCGTCCGGGGGGACGCATTCCTTGCCGCAGCGGGGCACAAGCCGTACAAATCGTTTGGGCGGGTGGGGGGCTGCCCTCGGGCCACCCAGCACCCGGGGGGATGCACCCATGCAGGGGGTGCATCCCTGCATCCCCCGGCACCTCCCTGCAAACCTCGGGGGAAAAGCGAGGGGCGAACACGGGGACGACGTGAGCCCTGTGCATCCCCTGCTCCCACGGGACTCGAATCACCCGTGGCAATTCGGCCACGCGCAGGCAGGGGAGCCGCCGGCAGTACTCCGAGCGCCACACGTCCAGCGCGTCCCCGGCTCAGCACGTCACTGCAACCACGTGTAAAAGCAACACCTGCACACCTTGGGAACGCGGCGGCCGCTGCGCAAGCAAAAAGCATGGAGAAAATCCCTGGCCAGCCCGAGGTATCACGGGATGCCTGAACTACAGCATCCCTGCTAAGCATGCTCCGGGTTATCATTTCCCGTGCAGGGATGCGGTGTCGYGCCCGGGGGGCCGTAACAAATTCTTAAAGAAAAACGATAAGGGTGATCTGGCATCAAATCAACGCAGGCAAAAAAAGCGATCTTCATTTCCCTTCGTCAGATAAGGAGCCGGTCCATCGGTGGAGAAAGCAGAGTTTTACATTACACAACACAAAGGCAAGGACACAGCTAAAGAACCGCTGCTGCTCCTCCGGTTTCTAAAGCGCAATTACGGCCAGCAGAACCGCAGCTAACGCTTGCCCCTCAATTAAGCCCGACTCTTGGCAATGCCCCGTTTGGCGGGTTATGATGCTCTTGCATAAATTCACTTTCAAAACAGGAGCCGCCGGTGAATGGGACCTCGATTTCTAATGGTTGGAAATATTTTGTACACTCTGCTGCTCCCTCTGTACCCCTTTGTCGGGGCCAAGGTCTGCAGGCTAAAGCGGGTACCAAAAGACCATCTGTAGCTCCCGTCTTTACAGAGAAGTTTAAATAGGGGGATGAATGAGCACAGGAATTAATGAATGATAAAGCCGTATGGTCTCAGTCAGCCTCCTACGCCTGTATGTGGTATTCAAACCCTCCCAGCCTTCTGCCACAAAGAGAGGTTTCTAAGCTACAAAAAAAAGGGGGGGTGGTGGAAAAAAGGGGGGTGGTGTGCGTGCAGGTTTTTAACAACAAACCCAGCGACTCGCCTCAAAGTTCCCACCAGGTTTCCCCGCTCCAGTCTGGGGGAAAGGCACGCGTTAAGGCAGAGGGGAGGGAAGAACGGGGGTTTTCCCCACAGCCGGCTGCAAAACCCCCTTTGACAGCAAGAGAGGTCCAGAAGAGTCGGCTCCGGGGCTCGTCAGGGCCCGCGGGGGCAGGGGTCCCAGGGAGGCTCCCCAGGGCTTTTGCACCAGCAAGGGCAGGCAGATTTCGGATAAGCTGCCCAGACCGACCACGCTGCCGTCCACTTCACCAGCCTTTGCTGCGTGTCCCCACCCCATGCATTTGGTACAGACTAAAGACGCCTGGTGGTAAAAGCTAACAAACCTTGGAAGGCCCTAAGGGGTGTTTTAAGCAAGGGGTTGCACCCAGAAGTGCATCCATTATAAAGCAGCTCCATTAAAAAGAAAAAAAAAAAAAAAAGGTCAAAAAGAGAAACCCAAGGCTAGTATGGGTTTGAGGAACGCCTGCAGAAACGAAACCTGCTGGCCGGTGCTGCAGAAAAGCAAACCCTCATCCCTCCACCCCTGCTCGCCCAGCAGCGCGGCGTCCCCGAGCGCCCAGGGCAGACCCCGGCCAGCACCCACRCCGCACCGGGCGCGCACCGGGCTGTCCCCGGGCGGTGAGCGATGCCGACCCACTCGCTCCGGCCTCGGGAGAGAAGATGCTACGGCTCTCGGTGCCATTGGCCGGCGATTAACAGGTGACATCCAGGGAAAAACAAGGACACGGATGGAATTGTCGACTTTGCGAAAGGAGGGCTCCTGCCAGCCCCGAAACGCTAACAAGGTAAACCCAGGATCTGACGCCCCAAATCTTTTCGACTCCTATTCAAGAACTGGGGGCTGCCGGGGGGGGATCGTTCCTCTCCAAAACAACCCGCAAGAGGCTAACGCGGAGGCGAAGGAAGCACGGTGCAGTACTGGAACGCTACTTTTATTTTAAGAGCCGTCATGTGTAAAGCATTAGCGTTTTTGAAATTGCATTCTCGAGTTAATTAAATGGACAATCTTTTATACATAAAAAGTGAAAGCAAGCAATTAAAAGCTAGGCAAAGAGAAAGCGCCTTTTTGGAGTTGGGCACTACCCCTCTGCGCTCACTCCTCCCGACTCGAGCATCTCGAGGGAGCCACCGTCCAGGCGTGCTGGTACGCGCCCGGGGAGCCCGTCTGCACCGCGTCGAAGTTGCCCTTCGGGATTCAGCATCATACAACCCCGCGCTCGGGCAATGCGCCGAACCATCCCGTGGGTCCCTTTTTCCCCTCCCGAAGTGCCCGTGGAAACCATACGGACTCAGTTCACGGATTTCCTACGTATAGGGACGTTTACTGGCTCGCGATGGTGTGAAAACCCGCCGTAGTTATCTTTACTGCAGTAAAACGCCGACCTTCAGTTTTTAGGCAGGAGGTAAAGTTCACTATCGATTGGACCCACCGTAATCTGTTTATAATTACTATTATCTCCGAGTTAATCTTGTGAGAGGTCAACGGTTTTACAAAAATCTTGCAAGCCGTGTCTTTTACCTCCCAACTTCATATCTGGGTCAAAAGGTCAATTACTGCAGCTTGCTAATTTGAGATTTAAGAAAAAAAGGTAAGCTCCCACTCCAAAGCCCCGCCGGCACAGGGGGGGATGCGGGCAGGTGCCGACCCTCGGTGCAGGTAAACCGCCCATGCCGTGGGAGGATCGGGGCTCTGAAGTCAAGGGGAGGAGTTTTCTCAGCTCGAGGCTAGTCCCAGTCCGTAAGGTGAACTGGGCTTAGCTGCTTGTAGGGTGGGAGCCTCCGCTGCCGAGGGGCTTGAGGCATCCCCTGCACGCCAGGATGCAGCTGACAGGTCCTGGGCATCGTGCTGGCGACCGCCCGGGCACGCGGTCCCTGCACCACGCACGGCACAGCACTCCGAGGATGCCAACCCCCTCCCGTAAAGCACCGCGTGCTTAGGCAGCTGCCTCCCTTCATGGACGCATGAAACGAGTATTTAAACCCCGGGGCTCTGCTCCCGTACCTGCTCCGGGGAGGTGACAAATGGAAGTGGAGCAGAAACCCGCAGGGGGGCCGGGAAGAGCCCCGAAGATGGATGAAGATGTGACCCCATCTCTCCGTGCTCCGTATCATCAAATATCATCGCTCGCATTATTCCCCCCCCCCCCSCGACGGGATGCTGCCAGGCGGCTTCGGGCAGCGCCGCCGTGCAACACCACACCGGGGGAGCAAAAATCCATCGGTGCTGTTGCACCCTCTCCTGCGAGAGCAGGCCGGGTTTCAGGAGGAGGCGAGCCTCCGAAGCGCAGCCYGGGCACGCGGAGCATTGCTCAACTGCTCTGCAGGCAGGTGTCATAAACAAGCAGGCACATGGCAAACATATCGATTTCCCGGAGCTTATCGCGCAGCAACCAGTGCTCAGTTACCAGGCTACTTTAATATGTAATTTACTGCGAGCAGGGAGAACGGGGCTGAGGGCGGCTGAAATATTTACCATGGGATGGACGGGGAGGTTGGAGGTGCGCGCCGTGCTGCAGGCGAGCAGGAGGGGAGGTACGGCGTCTCTTGCCTCTAGCCGCCCTTAGTATTTTCCAACTATTAAAAAGAGCCCCTCGCCGCTGCGACGGAGTGTTTACACAGATGCTATTAATCTTCTTCTGCAACTGTTTACGCTATGAAAATATAGTCTCAGCTGCCCGGGCTCTCCGTCTCCTTAATTTAAATTCAGATGCTTAATTTCTGTCAAAACAGAGCCCACCGAAATTACCTCCATCCATTTCTGGTGCTCAACTTGCCTTGTCATCCGAGAGCTGCCCGGCAGAGTGGGGAGGGAAGCCGGGCGGGAGCCTGGAAAGAGGGGGAGAGGCTGCATTTCATAGAATCACAGAATGGTTTGGGTTGGAAGGGACCTTAAAGATCATCTAGTTCCAACCCCCCCACCATGGACAAGAACACCATCCACTAGACCAGGCTGCTCAAAGCCCCATCCAGCCTGGCCTTGAACACTTCCAGGGATGGGGCATCCACAGCTCCTCTGGGCAGCCTGTCCCAGCGCCTCACCACCCTCATAGGGCAGAATTTCTTCCTTGTATCTAATCTCAGTCTACCCTCATTCGGTTTAAAGCCATTACCCCTTGTCCTATCACTACATGCCCTTGTAAAAAGTCCTTCTTCAGCTTTCCTGTAGGCCCCCTTCAGGTACTGGAAGGCTGCTATAAGGTCTCCCCGGAGCCTTCTCTTCTCCAGGCTGAACAACCCCAACTCTCTCMGCCTGTCTTCATGGGAGAGGTGCTCCAGCCCTCGGATCATCTTCGTGGCCCTCCTCTGGACCCGCTCCAACAGGTCCATGTCCTTCTTATGTTGGGGGCCCCAGAGCTGAACGCAGTACTGCAGGTGGGGTCTCACCAGAGCGGAGTAGAGGAGCAGAATCACCTCCCTCGACCTGCTGGCCACGCTTCTTTTGACGCAGCCCAGGATACAGTTGGCTTTCTGGGCTGTGAGCACACATTGCCGGGTCATGTTGAGCTTCTCATCAACCAACACCCCCAAGTCCTCCTCAGGGCTGCTCTCAATCCATTCTCTGTCCAGCCTGTATTTGCTTGGGATTGCCCYGRCCCAGGTGCAGGACCTTGCACCTGGCCTTGTTGAACTTCATGAGGTTYGCACGGGCCCACCTCTCAAGCCTGTCCAGGTCCCTCTGAATGGCATCCCTTCCCTCCAGCGTGTCAACCGCACCACACAGCTCGGTGTCGTCGGCAAACTTGCTGAGGGTGCATCAACCCCACTGTCTGTGTCGCCGACAAAGATGTTAAACAGCGCCAGTCCCAATACCGGAAGACTTTTCTCCTCCAGCCTACCTGGGACAAGCCGTGAAAGCAAAGATCGAAGTCAGCCTGTTTTATATGCTCAGCCTGAGATAATGCTGCTCTCCTGCACCTGGGTACCCCCCTCAGACCAGCAAAACCCATCGAGGCAGAGGGGATGCTCGCCCCAATTCAGCCCCTGCAGCCCGAGACCCCGACAGCAAAACCAGGAGGCAATYGCCCTCCCGCAGGCACTGCAGCATCCAAACCATTGCCACCTGCACCGTTTGCCCCGATTAACAAAACACAAGCCACCATCCATCAGGTGATGGAAGTACATCCATTCCTGTACATATTTCACCAGCAAGCCGCCTTCCCAGCCGGCGAGCGGAGTTTCGGCGGGGGAAGGAGCCGCCCTCTCCCTCCTGGCACCTCGTGTAAGGGCGTTTTGCAGATGCGACGCTCAAGGGAATCCTGGGACCGATGGGAGGTTTGCATTTTCAGAGCACAAAATTTTAAAAATCCTCTTTATACAGTGCCTCTCAGTAGATCTTTTGGAATTTACAAGATAAATACTGGTAATTTGATTCTTATCTTCTTCAAATCCAATTCTAAGGCAATTCTGTGGAAAGGACACTAATTATAGCCTGCGGGGAAAGAAAAGGTAACCCATCAGTGAGAATACACTTGAAACGTTTAAAGGGGTATGGGACACTGAAAAGTTAAATAGATTTCAAATCTGCTCTTGCAACAACAATAATTTGTTGGGTGAAAATTATTCTCTGCACCGTTCCTGCTCCCTAGCATGTACTTTTGGTGATCAGCTCAGAGCTGCGCTGGAAATAACRGCAGCCAGGTTTGCATTCAGTTTGCTGGTGCTTTGGTTCTCTGCAGAGCTTTCAAAGGCTGCCCAGTCGTCAGAGAACAAGGCTGAGAGAGGCAGCAATATCAGGGATAACCGAGTCTTTATGCACAGACGTGTTACTTTTCACCCTTATTTCCCCGACGTTATTTACTAATGAAAAGGCACGAGTTTATATGCACAGGGGAATGCAATCAGCAACATACACTGAGTGTGGCAAAACCACTGCTCCTTAGCCCAAATACTCTGTATTTTCCAAGCGGCACACCTAAACCCGGGCAATCCTGGCTCCGAAACGCGACCGGCGGCCAAGAGTCCCCTGAGTGCTCCGGCCACCCAACGGCTCCCTGTTTACTGCTGAAGAGCATCCTGAGGAGGAGGATGGTGGGGAGACCGCACTGGCCACCGCCGCACGAGACGGTCCGAACGTTACGGCACCTATAAAATAATAAAACCCCSACCCTGGGACACGGAGCCAGGATGTGGCAGAAGATGACGCCAGAAGAATCAAAGGGATTTGGCAATCCAAACAGGGTCTTGTTTAACGAGTGCTGCCGTGGGCTGTCGCTCTACAGAGCCCAGTGGAAAAGCCCCCGGACCCAGAGAGGGGCTGGTACCCAGGGCACAAGCAGCCRCGGCTGCGGCATCTCGACAGGCGAGAGCTGAGCTGTTAGTTGGGCTGAACAACCAGGAYCGGCAAAGCTCATGATTTATTCATTCTGTGGGAGGGAGGAGAGATGCTGTTTCTAAACCGGTGGGAGGCTGGCGTTAACATCCATCGTTACCGTCCCTCCGAAGACGATACGATTACTTCTTTTAACACGGTGACACTTGCAGGTAACTCATGTCTGACCCCGCCGCACGGGGCAGACGCCGTATGAGAGGTGACCAAAGATAATTGAAAATAAAAGCACTGTGGACCGGAGCAGAAAAGCTGCCTCAGCAGTGACCCTCGTCGCAACAGGTAAGAGCGATGGCATCCAGAGGACGACCGGCGCGCACCCACCCGGGGCGCACGGTAAATCAGCGCTTTGCTGAGGCTGCGCGTCGGGGATGGCCGGGTGGACCGGGGCACGCGAAGCAGCAGAGCCACGGTCCGGGAGGCACTGCTGCCGTGCATCCAAGCCTGACCGGGGACTGCCACCGGGAACCGAGACGCATCCCGTACCACAGGCTCCACGCAACATCGTAGCGAGAGGGGAAAAACCACCCCAGCCCGCCACAGCAGCTTTAAAAACAGCCTTTTTTTTTTCCAACATCATGTGTGCAAACATTTCCTACTACCCCGCTTCCATGATTCAGCAATTCAAGTCCTAGTAATAAAAAGCGTGGTAATCCGCACATTTGTACGGAAGAATGGCAAATTCATGCCTTCAATGACTTTTGAGAGCTGTGCTATTAAGAAAAGACATTTTCCCTTTCTCGTATTGAAGGAAAAATACAGTTATTTAAAAACGGCAAAAGAATCAGCTCATTAGTTAATAACAGTGACAAAAACCCTACCGCGGGAAAAGTGAGTGGCTGCAGACTGAAGCACGAATTAAGCCAATGTATGTAAAGAAGGAAAAAACCCCCCACGCCCGATACACACCYGGCCCTGAACTGTAAGTCAGCTGAAAGAGAGGAGGGAAGGGCCTGAACACACACAAGACACTGCAGCAGCCCCCGCCATCGCGGCTGCAGCCCGTCACGATGCCCCAACAGGGCAAACCCAAAGCCCTTTCAACCTGGCCAYGGTCCCCGGGCACCAGCGGCACTGCCGGCCCCAGCCAGCGCCCACCCGCCTGCGGAGTGGTCCCCTGCTGAGCCCCCCCAGGACCGGGGCACCGGGGGGGTCCACAGCATCATGGGGGGGACCTGGGCATCATGGGGGGATGCAGGGCATCGCAGGGGCTGGAGCATCATGGGGGGATACAGGGCGTGGTGGGGACCAGGGGTGGCACGGTGGGGACCAGGGGCATCACCGGGGGGGGGGGAGTGGGGCCAGGCTCGGAGCTGCAGCTGACCCGGGACCTGCCCGGGCTGGGGGACGCCTCGCCGCATCTGGCCGCTCTTTGTCTGCTCGCCTCTGCCTGGGCTCTCGCGTTGTGGCCGCTGTCATTTCTCTTGCCCTCCGCTTACTTACGCAGAAAAYGTGGCTTTCGCGCGAGCCGTCGCAGCACAGAGAGCCCGTACGACGATGCGTTTGCCACCTGTTATGAGCCAACGAGGAAGAACTGAAATCCCCCAAAACACCGGCAGCAAAAGGAGACGGTGCGCAGCAAACGCAGGAGCGCAGGCAAAGCACCGCAAGCATGCCTTCCCACAGCGGCTCATGGCGAAGCAAACCCTGGTATGGCACGACTTCGTGCAAGAAATCCTGCTTGCAGGCACACGCGCCACCTTTTCGGTCGGGTGGAAAATTGTTACCCTGCACCAAAGCCCAAAGAGACTTGGTCCCTCGGAGCATGTTTGACACCAGGGACTGAAAACGCTCGTTCACTAGAGTGCCAAGGATGCAAACACTGCTTGTGGCACGTCCACGCGAGAAGCCGCAATGCTGAGGACCGGCGGCCGGGCACATCCAACCAGGGAGACCCCCAGCCCGGCTGTACAAACACAATGCAATGTGGGTTTCTTTTAATCTTAGCAGGAAGAAAGTCCCCATCGCTCGCTCTAGGTCAGCGATCCTTATCAGCCCCCACCAACTGTATTTGTGGGTGGCACCAAACATCCAAGCAAACGAAGCCGGGGGGGAGGAGAGGAAAGCAAAYGGTGTTTGCCTCCTGGCCTTGGCCCGCGATGCCCGCCCGTTGCAGGGCGGCGAGCAAACAGGCTCCGGCGCATCGGTACCTGCGGCTGCACAACACGGCATTGTGTGCAGCGGCGTTTGATGGCCCCCTCCCCGACACACGTATTGCTAGCAGGAAGCTCGCCGTGCACGGCCGCTTCGTTCACTTAGCAACAAAGGTGCTAATTAGGGAGCTGCTTTCCACCTCCAGCCGGAGGAGGATGCGGTGCCGCTGCCCGCGCCAGCAGTGGCCGAGCCTTCGGCTCTCGCCCGGCAGAGCGGACCCCGCCATGCATCGCTTGCACTACGGGATAAGGAGAAGGAAAGCGTGCCGAGTGCCATCCTCGGGAGACGTCCATCTCTGCTCCTCCGAGGGGCACCCCCCGCTCAGCCCCCATCACCAGGGTCCCTTTCTTTTGCCATCTTCTTCTGGATGGGCACAGCTGGACGAGTCCCTCTCCCACTGATGAGGTCCGACATGAGCTCTCCTCCCGGCTCGGGTTTGCAGCCGCCCGATGTGCCGGAGTGGCACCGCCGGCCGGTGTCCCCAAGCTCATGCAGAGCAATGCCCGCGTCGGTGGCACGGGACGCGCCAGAGCCCCCCGCTCCCCCCACCCACGTGCCGGCTGGTCTCAGCACCCGTGCTGGGGCAGCCCGCAGCAGCTCCCACCCCGCTAAATAATGCATTGGCCAGCCCTAATTAACGCAAGGGAAGAATGATATACATTTCTGGGCTGCTTTAAGTTACGTTTGGTTAGACGCTGAGGGAAGAGCTGCCTCCAGCTAAAGGGTCAGATAAGCCAGAAATCAATACAAGCGACTGCCTCTGCATCCCGAGATCCCAGTGCCCCTCCCCAGCTCCCGYGGGCAGGGCTGGGGGCAGCCCCGGTGCTGCCCCGCTCTCGCCTGGACCCGGGTGCCGCTGACTCAGCGCCCTGCGGGCTGGGAGCCGCTGATGGCTCGGTTCCCACCGCAGCACCCGTTTCCCACGGCCCCTGCCCTACACGCGATGTTCCCCGCAGCCCCCAGAAATGCAAAGCCCACCCCCCCAAAAAAAAACCCCAATGAACCGCTACCCTTCAACCAGGGTGACAACGAACCGAAAGGCTGGGGGGGAAGGCGCGGCAAAGCCAGAACGGCGTTTCCCCCATCCCTCCCCAGCTTTCGAGAGCAAGAGGAGACAGGGACCTGGGAAGCAAAAATAACAACTCCTTTTCACTTTTTTCCATGAGAAAGGTTTTCACCCAAGTTAAAATTTTCCCAAAAAACATTCCTGCTGGAGGCAAGCGGGGTTTCTGCTGCTTTCACCGCACACCGCTGGTTCCCATGCAAGGCAACCCAGGTGCAAGGCAAGCGGGAGCCGGGCTCCAAGCATCCACCGCCCGAGCTCCCGGTGGGACGGGGCAGCGGCCGGAGCCTCCCCCCACCGCCCCCTGAAAGGCGAGGGCAGCGCGGGCAGAGCTGCCCGAAGAGGCTTTGCACGCTACCAGTGCCTCCGGCCACCGCTCTCGTTCGCAGAAACCCCCTCCCTCCCACCTGCTCTCGGCGCTTGGGATATTTTCTACGAACGGGGGGAAGGAAGAAAGAGAAGAGGAAATCACCGCGTTACTGGTAAAAATAGCAGAACACCCAGCAGGGAGGTACAGAGGGTTTCGGTTCAGAGCGCTGTGCCGTTTCGCAGAAAGGGGCCCCAGCGTGCAAGCTGGCGGGCGCCCTGCCACGCTCCGACCACCCCACGCCGCCGTGCACCAGGCTTGCTGTGTGCTGCCGGCGGAGGGGACCCGCCCCGGTGCTGGTGATGCACCGGCACCATCGCCCGCGCCCTCCAGCCGACCGCAGCATGGTGCGAGCGGGATGGTGTGCCGGTGCCGTGCCGGCGCGGGTAGAGGGGGGCCGGCGAGGCGCGGGCGTTGCACAATGCCTGTGTCTTATCTCTCCCATGCAAAGGCAGCTTGTGTGTGTTGCGCAGCAGGCTGCGACCGCAGCCCGTGCCCAGCCGGAGATAAGATATCCGTCACCGGCGCTCGCTGCTCCGCGCTGCCGGCAGCGAGCTCCCGCTGCCGCCAGCCCGAGCTTGCGCGGTTTGTGAGAGGTTTTGCTGGGTCTCTCTGCACCGAGCATCCCCTCTGCGCATCCCCTCGCTGCTTCCCCACTGGTTTGCCCCCCGCAGGTAGCCCTTTTCTAGACCAACTTGAGCACCTCTTTCCAGACCCGTGATACAGCCAGGCAGTTTGGACGCCCAAGCTCACAGCCGTCCCCTCTCCTGGGCCAGAGCAAGTCCCAGCAAACCCCCGAGAAGCCAACGGGACCGGCCAAAGACACGCAGTGAAATCTGGAAACCCGTGAGCCGTCCCTAAAGCCTCGTGCTGCCACACGTGCGCGCTTCCAAGAAGACCGGTTGGGTTTTGGGTGGATTTCTTTAACGTGCAGTCTGTGCTGTGGTTAAATCGAATTTCTTAGAGTCGTAGCCTTCACAGGCTTAGTCTGTGCACACCAAAATTAGTACAACCTGTCCCTAAATACCATAATAAAAAACACGTAGTAAGCGCTTTGCCTTTATTTATGTCAGCGCTGGTTTCAAGGAGGATGAATCACACTTCCTCCTTAGCACTCCTTTCTAATATGATTTACTATAAATAATGCGCGGAGAAAAGAATGAGGGAAGGTGACAAAGGGCAAAGCGCACGGAGCCCAGCACTGTTCCCAAACTCGGTGGCAAGAGGATAAAAGCACTTTCAACAGTCGCGACGGAGGTGCAGACAGCATGTGGGTTGTCACTGGTGTAGCACCTGGCGCATAAATGCAAATCTGAAACAAAATCAAATGACAGGCAATAGTAATGTGTTTTTTTATATATATACACACAGACACGAATTGCATCGTGCCTTTAAAAACGTCCCTAGGAATTACTTAAAAATCAACACAGGTCCTCACCAATGGGAAAACCCATTTTCAGCCTTCGCAGAGCCCGAGCTTTGGGTGCAGGGACATCCGCCGTGCCAGGGGTTGGCTCTGCCAGCCAAGGGGCACGATGCTGGGAGCCGCGCGGGCGTATCGGCGGGCAGACGGCTTTCTGCTGCCTTTCTGCAGGAAAACCGGCTCGGACCTCGTGGTGTTGCACAGTTATTTCACGTGGAAATAGGAGCCCAGGGCTCTCCCAACGGCGGTGCCAGCAGGGACCCCGCGCCCGCCTGCCCAGGTACCCGCCTCCCGCCGGGTATTTCTGCCCCTTCCGACCCTGCGAGCCCGCCGGCGATGGAAATGGTCTGGTGTTTGGGGTTGTGGGGTTTTTTTAGTTTCTCTTTGTTTTTCCGCTCGGTCGGTGTCTGCCTTCTTTATAGGTCACCAAGGTGAAAACCGGCGTCCTCCTCCCCGCCACGCATCGCATTTGCAGACAGATGGAGGTCTATTTTTTCGAGAGGGGGGTGCAGGGGTCCCCTCCACGGCATGCAAGGCAAGCACCACAGCGTCACCCATGCCGGCATCCAGCAGCGCTCCCCCCGGCGCTCTGCCTTTGCGCACGGGTGATGCCGGCGTGCAGCAAGCCAGCCGCTCCTCGTACAGCGCTAAACAGAGCACGGGGTTATCAGGCCGGCTGATACACGCAGATAAACAGCCCATCTCCCGCGCTGACACCGGTAACAAAGCAGGGCGTTTAACGCCGATTTATGGCGGGCCGCTCTAGCGAGGCTCAATATGCCTTACAGCGCTCGTGCCTACGTGGAGAAGTATTTCCTCAGTGGCGTATCGCCGACTTGTTTGCTAAACAACGTGCCAATAAAACAGCAACGAGAGGACGAGGGCCGATGGAAAACTAAACCAGCGCAGCGGGGCGTGTATCCAACCATAATCTACTTAAAATCAGTTAAGAACACTGCAGCGAAAATGATACGGGCGGCCCTGGCCCTTGGCCAGGGCGCAGAGCCTCGCGCCTACAGCCCAAATTTTACGGCGATTCTCTCTTCTTCAGCTGCAAAACGACCGAGCCGGCAGATACTCTTGTCAAAAAGAGGAATCCACCTTTAGTTGCGAAAGCACGTGGTCCAGCAGTGCTTAATACTCTGGCAAAGGTATCTGCTGCTCCTCACGCCAGCTGCAGGAGTTACCCGAAACGCTGCGAGTGCAAACCGGTGTTCAAAACCGATACCAAGCGTTTCGGGCATGCTTCAGCCTAGATAAAGATTGTCCAGAACGAATACGCACGCGATGCTTTTGACACCCCAAAGCAGGTCTTTGCAACCGGGCTTGAGCCTGGGAATACGAGTAGATGTCACGACAGCATGGGAAGCTCGTAAGCCCATATTAAAAGGCATCTAACCACAGGCAGATTCGCCTGCCACGTTTGCGTTTGTTTGTAAGGATGCACGAACCCTTCTCTGTTGCTCACGTTGTATGAATCTCTTCCATCTTAATTTCCCCATGTGCCACGCTCCTCGTTTCGGCTGGTACCCACCACACGGCCGCTTAGCAACCGCCGGTCTCTACCGGGGCTGGAGAGCAAGCCGACCTCCGGCAAGCCCAACGAGACCCGCGAGGTGCAGCCTTCGGACGAAGGCACTGCCGTCGCAGCGGCGTGTGGCTGGCGCTCGCGGGCACCCATCGCTCATCGGCTGCAGAGCGGGATGCAGCCACCCGTGCGTCCTGACGGCGCCCGCCCGCGATGGCAGAGGAGGGAGCGATGCCCGGCGAAGGACTAAACCCACCAGAAAGCGCCGAGCTGCCCAGCACCGGGCCGGGGGGGGGGAACCTTGCAGGCAGAGTGACACAAGCCAGGACTGCCGGGCGAGGAGGAATGAATGGAATAGGCTAATTTACACAGGAAGTGAGCACTTACCAGACCCTTCATCCCAACACACAAAACCCTCTGCCATATCTGGAAGCAATTACACCCAGTTAACATGATCTGCCTGCCACTAAAATTAACTGCAAACAGAAATATTTTTCACTTTTGCAACAGGAGATGCCATGGCCCCGTGTTTGGCTGCCGGGAAATATTTAGTAATTACTCATTTAAAGCCTCTCTTGAAGCTGTCAAGGAGGGGGGGGAAGTAAAAGAAAAATCTTGCTAATTGCGAGCAAAAAGGAAAATGCAGATCGTTTTACTCTACCCAAGGAACACAGGTTTACGCACCGGCGTAACTACAGAGCCAGCATCGCGTCGAAGCGGGGAAGGCTGCAGGGATGCTCCGTCAGAAACTGCCCGGGCTGCTCTGTGCCATTTCCACGTGCCACGGGGAAAAGAGAAAAAAGAGTCGATAGCATCGCCCCTGAAACAGCACGGGCTCTCCGAGGGCCCCTCTGCGCCGCCAGTAAATACTGTTTTAACTAACATCACTGTACCACGTATAACGAGAACCGAAAAGGCTCCGCAAAGCTTATTGAACTGCTGCAAGCCACATCCAGTGAGCGTGCTTTGGGGAAAAAACCATCCCAAGGCTCCTCAGTCAGGCAGGTTTTAAGCATCAGGGTCCCAACCCTGCAGCCGACGGGACCAGCTGGCGCAGATCCACCCACTCCGGTCCCTGGGGAACGAGCAAGGCTGGGGAAGGCGGATGCACCCCGGGCCAGAGGGGACGCAGCATCCCCATCGCCCCCGTGGAAGCCCCTCCGCTGCCAGTCTCGCCATCGGTAGGGAAGACACAGAAGTTATTACCGGGCAAGGGGAAAAAGAAATAAAGTACGAAACAAATAAAATCGGTGTTTTCCGATGGGAATCTCAGAGCTGTGCTTTAAAAAGCGTCAGCCACGCAACTAAAACGATGCAGAATAATTGACGGAATAACACAGAAGCCAAAGGGGGCTTTTCCCCCTCCGCGCTAGGAGCCGAGTATGGAAACGGTTAAGTCCCCCACTGAATAAATCAAAAGTTCAAGGCTGCAACATACCATGCCGTATTCCCCCTCTGCCTATGACAAGAACCAGAGAGCCCCGAAATCCCAAGCATCCTGAGCGGGGTCTCCGCCGGCGCTCACAGGTTACACGCTCGGGGTCAGCGCCGCGGACCTTAGCTGCAACATTCATTTCCTGAGCGGGGCACGTCCCCCTGCCCATAAAGCTAATAAGAGCTTCCTCRCCCGGCCGCCCYGCGCTGCCGGAGCCGCGCGGCAGCGGCCAGGCAGCCGGGAACGCTGGTTTCCATTAGCCCCTTATGATGCCAGGTGCCGCTAATAAGGCCCATCAGCAAGAAACAAGAGCTGCCAAGTCGTCTTCGGACTCTGGAAGTAATCACGGGCAGAGTTTGGGGGGCTGCTGGCTTTTCTTTTTCTTCCCTCCCCCCCTCGTTTTCTATTTTTCCTCCTTTTTTTCAAGTTTCGATTGCAGCGGAACATAAATTGCCGAATGCTTAAAATAAAATAAAAAACAACCACTGTATCAGGCTACCAAAATTAACACTAATAACATCTCACAAAGCACTTGGGATCCGATTTATCACGTTTATTGCTTTAATGGTATACTGCATCTGTTTCTCACTGTGACATGTCGAGCAGTGCCAACGTGCCTAATGGCATTAGTAGTACAACGCTCAGCTAATCCAGGCGGAGACGAATGGAGGTGAGGCTGGCAAAGAAAGAGCCAAACGCCGGAATATTTCCCTACGCAGCTACTTAAAATTTGCCACGGCATCAACGTTACAGCTCCGCGCAGACAGCAGACCCGCAGGCTGCACGTCACGGGGATTGCCGGACGTTGCAACCGGGACCCGGATCCCCACGGGAAGCTGCGGTTTCCCCGAGCAGGAGCATTTTGGACCGGCGGGAGCACCGACGCCCGGTCCCGCACACCGGCGCTGCTGGAAGCAGACAGTTGGATCTGCCGCTCCCCTGCGCTTCAGAAATGGGAGAAGAGGGCAAAACTCTGCAGTTTGGGGCATTGCGGCTGCTCAGCAGCCAAGGCGGAAGGAGCAAGCCTCCTTATTCCTACCCTTAACATACTCCACCGGAGCACGCGTCTTTTAGCTGGCCGCTTGGCCACGAATCCTCAAAATGCAAAACTCAGACGCGAACAYGTGAACGGAGGCTTTCCCCAAGGTGCATCCCCCCTGTGACAGCGAGGACAGGCACCTCCCAGCCCAAACTGCTCCACGGGGAGCGTTCACCCGCCGCCAGCCTCCACTGGCCTGACGACGCCGTCGCCACGAAGCATGAAGCACTTTCATTTTCCAGCCGAGCATCTCCATCTCACGCAGACGCACGTGGCAAACGCTGCGGCATCGCTATGGTGGGTGCATTCCCAGACARCGTCGGGGTTTTGGATGCTCGGCCGATCCGCTAACGAACTTTATTGAATCGCGCCCCCACCCGCAGTCTTCCCCGTTGCTATCAACATTAAAAAAATGAAACCATGTCTTCTATAAAGTTTTAAGGCATTTAACTTCCCAATGACAAATTACTCCGGGCTCAGCACGGCGCTCGCATCGCAGCTCGGGAGGTTTTTCTTCATACAAACAAGCCAAAAAAGGGCTGCTGAACTATGGCTTTTTTGTCTGCAATTAGAAGCGACGATCGATACTAACATTAGATTAAGTTTGAACTTTGCTGAACCTAGAAGGAAATCTTTTATAAGAAAAATTAAAGAGTCGCCGACTCGATATACACTCAATTAGTCAAAATCATAARCTCGGTAAAGACGACAAAAAATGGATCGTGCGGCAGCCGGCGGGCTTGGGGACCCAAAAACCCTGATCGGAGTCAGCGCCGAGGCTTGCGGCCAGGTCACAACTCGGCGCTCTCGACTTGCCCGCGCTACAACAGGGTGCGGGCGGTGCTGCCACGAGGCCGAGGGTGGCCGCGGCGCCGCGCTCCYGCACGGGGCTGGGGCAGACGACCGTCCCTCGGGCACCCTCCATCACCTGGGGCGAGCGGCCCCCCCACGCGCTCGCCCAAGCCCGGCGAAAAGGCAGCCCGGCCCTCCGCTCTCCTTTTTCCTGCGAGCGTTCCCCATACTAATGGAGACAGCAGCAATGCTCAGAAGGCTCCGAGACGATAAACATATATATTTATACTTATATAGGCATGTGTGTGTGCAAACAAACATCCCCGCCATATGCATACACTCGCTTGTGCAATGTAAACAGGCACGGTACACGTCGGCTCATTAAGCTCCTTGCAGAAAGAGCAGCGTCAGCTCTGGACAGGTTGGGGCTCTGTCTGTCACCTGCCGGGGCTCGGCATGCGAAAGCCATCGCACCGGGCAGCCGAGCATCCCGCCGGGGCGGCCGAGCACCCCGCGGTACTGCCCGCGCCGGAGGTGCCCCTCCCCGGCAGCTGCCCCCCCCCGCCCCCAGCTCACCGCCGCTGGGAACGGCTCTGCGCTGGGCACCTCCGCGCTCGCTTCGGGGTCGGAAAGCAAAACCACAGCAGCCGAGACACAGCAGAAAGAGGTCAGGGAAAGCCGCCAGCCGATGAGCAACACACCGGCACCCCCAGCACATCCTGCCCCCACCGCCAGCCAGCTCGGAGAGGTGGTGCCAGGACCTCGGTGCAGGCGCAGCATCCCCCAGACCACCTCTCCACCAGGCACCGGAGTGGAGAGGGGCCCGTAGCCGGCACGGTGCAGCTGCCACCACCACAACTGCTCCAGCAGAGAGTTACAGATCCCAATCTGGTGTAAATGCTGTTTAACAGCTCCGTGAATACAATAGGATCCCACAAATCCTCCCAAAATGGTAATTTTCACCACTTATTAGAAAGCAAACGCTATAAAAAAGCCACGAGACCCCGTCTACACACAAACCGCCTTGGATTTAGACTTTGGGGGGGGGGGGGGGGGGCGGTGCGGCGTGTGCAAGTTCATTTGACTGTTGCCCAACGCCTTTCAACATGGACGGTCTTACAGATCAGTTTAAAAATGGCTCACAGGATTTGGCTCGCCCTGCAAAGTTTGCCAGTGCCAGGTAATCCGTCTGAAAGCAAGAACAGGCAAACGGAGTTTGGCGCTAGCTTAGGCAATTGCCTTCGAGGCTTCGCTTGCAGGGGACGGTGCTCAGCTCCGCGCTTCGGTCGGACCCGAGAGCCCGTCAGAGCAGGGCACGTACCCAGCCTCCTGATAAGGATCATGAATAATTAAGAAATAAGCTACAGCCGCAGCCGTGGTTGTCAAAATAAGCCAAGTCCAGGAAGGCACTGTGACATATGGGCTGCTGCACTGGACAGGCTGGGCCACGCTCCCCCATCTCCCGACCACTCGGGTGCGTGGGGAAGGATCCGACCGTACAGCCAAGCTCTGCCTCAGGGCAGATCCCCAGCCAGCGGCAGGAGCAGCCGGGCAGCCCCGGCGTTGCCCTCTCCTGCGGCCGCATCGGTCGCTGCTGTCGGGCTCGGAGGGGGAAAGGGAGATGCTCGAGGCCGTGGCAGAAAGGCACGTTAAAATTCTCTCTGAGCCTTCACTGCAGCTCTCCTCCGGTGACGTTCGGTCTGCATCACCGCACGGCCGGGGAAGAGCCGCACTGAGGCAGCTTCGGGCACACTAACGAACACAAGCCCCAGCTCTCCCGCTTGTGAGGCAGGGGAACAAAGCAGAAAGCAGCTGTGCACCCACAAAGAGCTGTGCGAGGGGGCGAGGGCTGCTCTCGGTGGGGTCCGCGCAGCGGCTCCAGGATGCCGGCCAGACCGAGAGGCGACGCTGCCAGCGCTCGCAGACCCGCGCGGGGCTGAGAACCCCGGAGCGGTGGCTGCTGCCCCGCGCTGGAAACGTTCACGGGCCGAAGGTGCGGGGAGCTGCTGCTCTGGCACCCGACGCCGGCTCCGGCGCATCCCGCACTGCTCACGGGCGGCAGCCTCCGCAGGCGGCGAGCCTGCCGGCAGCACCGGCTCCCCCGCCAGAGGCGCGCGCCAGCACGGCCACCGTCCCTGGAGTGCATTATGTGCATCAGGACTAATTAACCTGTTGATTCATTAAAAACCTGACACGGTGCGCAGCCCGGGGAGGCTGCGAGCAGCTCCGGCACCGCGCCGGCGCTGCCTTCCCCCAGGCAGGACGCTGCCGTCCTGCCGCGGGGCTGCAGCCCCGGCGGGGGCCAGCGCTGCGCGGTGCTCGCCAAAGCATGCCCAGCAAGCGGAGGGGTTTGACCGGCAATGCCGATTTAGGCGCGGTAATTAACGCGACTCCGTTCCCCGGCCAAATCGGGGAACGAGCTCTGGTCCCTGCTCCCGCAATYGGGAGGCGGTAAACGGGGGAGCACCGAACTCACGTGCCAATAACAACCACCACCCTCCCACCCCGCAGCAGCTCCCACAGGCGCGGGGCTGCACAAAGATCCCCCCCACCCCGAGCAGGGGGGCCCCCGAAATCGCATCCGCAGCCACCGGAGGTTYGACCCTGAGCCCATCCCCGCGGGGACGGACCCACGGCTCTGCGGCAGCACGAGCCCTCTGCGCTCGCCCCAGCGTTACCCAGCCTGACCTACGTGTTACTTTGTGCAAAGTGCAAATATTTCATAAACCGGGAAGCTGAGAGGCATAAAACTACCGGGTTGGCAAGGCGCTGCACGCAGCGATCCCAAATGTCACCGCTGCGGCCGGGCGCGGGGATCCCGCAGGTCTCTCCCCCCCTCGCCCCACACGGACGCGCCCAGGTGCTGGCGCAGGAGGGATCAGCTCTCAGCAGAGGGTGGGCGAGGGCTGCCTGACCCCGCGGCATCCCTTTACATGCGGATCCCTACACCCAAGGGGTAGCAACCATGAGCCGTTCGGTGGACGCCGGTCAGGGAAAGCGGCAGGGTTTGTGCTAGCAGGAAACACACAYGGCCCGAGCCCCGTCCGGGCTGTCCTCCCCAGCCAGCACTCGCTGGAAGGAACCTTCTGGCATGGCTGCCAGACCTGGAAAAGTTGCGACAGCTGTCCCTCTGCACGCACCGCTCTGTGTCCCGGTTTTGGGGTACGCGGCAGGAACTTTGCACTGGCACGCGCAACGCCCGGCCAGAAACCGAAACCCTCCAGCGAGATCCCGCCCGCCCGGTGCAGAACGCAGCGGCGCGGCTTCGGCACTCACCTGTGCTGCTCGAGGGTCTCGTTGTCCGGCAGCTCAGCCCCGCACACGCTGCACTGCTCGCCCAGGGCTCTGCTCTCCGTCTTCATGCCGGCCGCCAGCTCCCCCAGCTTGCTGAACAGCTCCCGCTGGATGAAGCCCTGGGGCAGCAGCCCCCCGTAGGCGCTGAAGTCCATGGAGACGGCCAGGGCCGGCTGCACGTGCAGGGCGGATGCCACGGAGGGCGGCACACCGAGCACCGGCTCAGTCTTGTGGTTCGGCAGCAGGGAGTAGATGCCCAGGGGCTTCTCGCCCTGGGCGGCAGCGGCGGACGGCTCCGGCCCCAGCGGCAGCCCCTGGCCAGGCTCAGGCGGCGGCTCGGCGCCCTCCTCGCGGCCGTAGTGCAGTTCGCGGGCGCTGGTGATGACGCTGCCGCGGGTCGGGGTGCCGGGCCCTTCCTTGCCCTTCTCATCGGGCTTCTCCCCGCCGGAGGCGCCGGGCTCGGCAGTCCGGGGGCTGTCGCGGCTGGAGGCGTCGTCCACCTGCATCGCTTCGGTTTTGACCTCGGCGAGGCCGGGGGGGCGGCGGGCGGCAGCAGGGCGCGAGTCCTCGGGGGCGCCGGGCGGCAGGGCGCCCTGCAGCAGCGACTGCCCGATGGTCATCAAGCTGTCCACCGCCGCCTTGGTGGGGCTCATGGCGGAGAGGGGGCCGAAGGAAGCGGAGGCGGAGGGGCTCTGCTCCACGGTGGCCACCGGCAGGCTCTGGCCAGCCGCGCCAGCGTAGCTGCTCTCCTCGCCGGCGGGCTTGGAGATGAAGAGGCCCTTGAGGTACCTCGACTTCCTCTCCTCCTCTTCCTCGGCGRCGGCGGCGGGGCCTCCGTCGGCCATGGCGACCTCGGCGTCGTTGTCCTCGGAGGCCTGGATGGTCTCCAGGATCTTCAGGCACTGCTCCTCCAGGTACTCGATTTCCAGGATCTCGGCGGCGTAGAGCAGGTCGTCCAAGTCTTCGACCTTGGCCTGCAGGGTGGCGGTGTACGCGTACTCCAGGATCTGCTGGAACGTCTTTGGCGAGAGGAAGTCCAGGGTGTAATGCTGGCTGTTGCGGTGGAAGAGGATCTCGAACATCTTGCTGGTGCAGGCCAGCACCGTCCGGTGCGCGTGGAACTCCTGGCTGTCCACCATGATGACCACGTCGCACAGCGTCCCCGCCAGGCGCATCTGGTTGGCTTTGTGCAGCAGCCCGGTGGGGTGGCAGGGGTTCTGCAGCTGGATCATGCCCATCTTAGTCAAATCCATTGCGCTCCCGAGGCTCACTCATCAGGGTGCCTCGCCGTCGCTCAAATCTGGGACTAGCTTTGTGTGCCGACTATCTGCGAAAACAAAAGGCG
>JAYKAV010001077.1:446741-473362 GCA_035582835.1 Phoebastria nigripes
GGGGCTGCCCGCCCCGACGGGATGCGCGCACCGCCCCACCCGCGCCCTCGCCCACGCGAGACAAAAGCGACCCCGGCGCGGGGGGGGTGGGGGGTGGCCGGCCCCGTGCGCCAAGGCGCTGCGCCTCAGCGAACTGCCCGCTTTAAGAGCCCGGCCCCGGGCCGCTGAGGGCAGGGGGATGCCCGGGTTTACYGGGGGGAGAAGGTAGAAGCCAAGCAGAAGGCCAAGTTTCGGGTTGGGCGACGGGTTTTGGCTGGGAGCCGTTCCGGGCGCGACGGCTCACCCCAGTAAAGCCTATCTTGCCCGGGTTAAAACACCTGCCCCACATCGGCACCGCTCACGTGTAGGGACGCGGCGGGTCCCCGCGCCCGAGGACGGGCGACGGAGGTCTGCCGGCAAAGGTCGGCGGCCTCGGAAAGGGAGCGAAACAAAATGGGAAGGGGAAACGCTGGCAGCTCTGTAATCACGACAACAACAGATAAAAGGCAGCGGCAGCGGTAGAGCGTGGGCTGCGAGACGCCTCACGCCGAGGGAGCTGCTCCCCAGGTGGAGGAGCATCCTTAAGCGGGGTCACGCGTGCACGCCGGCACCTCTGCGGTGCCCGCGCTCGGTGCATCTAAAGACCCGTGCCATCTTCAGGGGACGGCGCGGTAGCGGCGGCACAGACCTCTCCCTCCCCAGCACTACCCGTGGCACACCGCAGCCAGCGCAGGGCCCGGCGTCGTCAGCTAAAACAACAAACACGGACGGTATTAGTACAAAGATACCCTTGGGGTAAAGCAGCGCAAATGTAATCTAAGGAGAACGTTATGGGGAAGTGTGTTTATAATTATAATGGGATTTAATGTACTTTGGGACCAGATGATAGCAGTCATTTAACGAGAACAGCCTAATAACAGAGGCCTCACAATGAAAGGCGGCGCTGCTTGGGTTATTAGACGCCTATGATAACGCAGCGCTCGCGGTAGCGTACTTAAGGGTAAGGCATCAGCTACCCCTGTTTTTTCGGGGGTTATAACTCTGCCGTTTTAATTGGCAGAGAGCGAAAACGCGGAGCGCAGGCAGCCAGCGTGCCTGCAGTATGGTTTTTTTAATTGCCTAAAACTGCTCGAGTCCCTCCCCCGCCCCGACTTTTAAATCCGAACGACTGAAAGGGGGGAAATAGCGAGACAGTGTGGTTTCAGGTGTTTGTTTACCCTCCTGTAACTTTTAAAAGGCTTGATTTCAGGACTGAAATTTTGCAGACAGTTAGGGGTATGTTTTTAGTGTAGCTCGCATGAAATTAAGCTGCGTGAGTCCCATTAGCAATAATGGAAATCCCACGGCTAAATTCCCAGGCAGCATCCTGAAAATTAACCCCCCAGTCCTTCCCGTCAACTGGTGCGTTGCACTTTTGTTGCTCCTCTAACACACATAGCAAAAGCTACTGAGTTGTTTAAGAGACTGACTTCCCGCAGCTGCCGTTCCCAAAAGGTGCCGACCGGCCCGTCGACCCCGAGCAGGGAAACCCTGCCCGCGCCAGGCAGCGGCGTGCCCGAATCCCTCCTGGATTCGCAGCGTGCCGCCGCGCTGGTGCTGCGGGCAGAGCCTGCTGCTGTCTTTGGGGACCTCCCTGGACAGCGGAGGGTTTGAACGTGAAGGTTGCTTTGCTTTCAGAGGCGAAGCAAGACGGAAGAGCTGGTTAGACAACTCTGGCCAGAGCGTCTTTCCACGAGCCGTGTTTGTCAGCCAAAACCGAAGGGATCCCCCTTCACTCGGGGATTTCTTCCCTCGCCCACCTCTGTTTCCGAGCRGGCTGCACCGAAGCAAGCTCTGGAAACCCCAGACCTCCCTGAGGCACCGCGGGGAGGTCTTTCTCCCGACCCCGCTGGCTCTGCCCATACCCGAGCCCTGTTTCCACCCAGACTCTTGCAGTGTCCCCCAACCTCTGCGTGCACAGAGCTGGGAGATCCCTCGCTGGCCAGAAGGCAGAGCGATCATAACACGCATAAAATGGGAAAAAAGCCAAAAACTCTTGTCCACGACCTCAAGCATCAACTCCCTTTCCCCCAGCAATGCCCCCCACATGCTGCGCAGGGGAAATAGTAAAGGAACGCAGCCTCCTCCCTGCAGAGCCTCGGCCAAGGCGCCCGTGACCTCGCTTGCGTCGGGTGCCTCGATCCGGAATGGAAAGGACCGATCCGGATGCGTTCACAAGCCAAAGAGGAGAAGCAGAAGTAGCCGCTTGCCCCGGAGAAGGGAAGAAAAGCCATCTCCCAGGTTGAGGCATCAGACCCGCAGGCACGCCGCGAGCCCGGTGGCTCCGGGGCGGCAGGGACCCGGCGGAGCAGGAGCAGCCCCAGCAGCCCCGYGGGGCGGGGGCGGTTACGGGGCTGCCCAGCGCCTGCAGCCCCCCAGGCGGGGCCCACGGAGATGCCGAAACGAAGCTCGGGAAGCCACCGCCATGGCCTTCGGGGTCGTTCCCCCACGCCCCGGCACGGGAGTTAATCACCCGTCGCTCCCCCCCAGGTACCTTCCATTTCCCTCCCATCTCTCCCCATCAGTTTCCAATTTATTTACTTTTCTGATCTTAATCCCCACCTTGTAGTGTAACGTGTTTATTAGAAAGGAACCAGCACGTTAAATGAAGCCAAGCTGGGCTCTTGTGTTAAATAGCAGTCACGCCCAAGTGCCTCTCCATGTGCCATTACTCCAAGTGATTGAGGCAATTTCTTCCTCCGCCACGAGTTTCAGTTGTAAATCTCTCAACCAGATACAGGGGCAATGATGTGCTGCCTGGTGCGATTATTATTAACCTCCAGCATTAAACTCGCGAGACATCCGTGGTTTCTCGGGAAGGTCTTCCCGTGAAAGGACCAGGCGGAGCACGGGCATCCTTCCCGGGAAACCCAGGGATCCCCCTTCAGCTCCACTTCTAGCCCCCAGCCCTTCGTCTGTTTTGGACGGGGAGACGCGACCACTCGCTTTCCCAACAGAAATAGCCTGGCGAGCATCAGCAGGCCTGCAGGAAGAAAAGCTCCGCAAAGCACGGATAGGGCAAAGTAACGGCCTGTAAGCATTCCGAGGGATGATGGCAAGGGCAGCTTCAGGCTGCTCCTCCAGGACTCGGCTAGGCACACGGAGAGGAAGAGGAGAAGACACCAGAAAAGCCACTAAAATTACAAGAAAGGAAATTCCTTGTTCAGGATGCTCAGCCCACAAGAAAACATCGTGGGAGACAACTCCAGCAAGAAGGTCCCCCAGCATCGCCCGTCCTGCRCGAACGGGAGGGGAGGAGGACTCCCTCCCCAGCTGGCTCCTCTCCGACACCCCCCCAAAACCCGCCCGCAGGCAGCCGCTCCTTTCCCTCTCCCCCGGGGATGTGCCCCTTGCCATCACCTGCACTCCTCCAGCAACGTTAGGCAGACTCGTCCTCCCCGGCTTTCCACCCCAGAGAGGGATGCAACGAAATGGCTCCCACTTCTCCAGCTTGCCGGGCCTCGAATTTGGTTGCCCTCACCCCAGCTCTGCCCCCCAGACCTCTTCTCCCCGCTGCTTCGGAGAACCGGCTGGTGCGCACCCGAGCTGCGCGCAGGGTGAGGGGACGGGAACTTGCCTACATCGCAACTCGTACGTTTTCCCAGGAATAGTTTTGTTCCGCTTTTGGTGTATTTGGAGGGTTTTCCAGCCTTGCTGGTGCAGAGCTGAATTACGAAATGCTGGAACAAGGATTTTGTGCAAAATAGGAGCTGTTTTAACTTAAATCAAAAATCCATGACTTTTAAAAACGGATTTTTGGCGTCACTCCAGACTTTGAGAGAAGTTTACAGCACCCAAGCTCCCGCGCGCGCACGCACCAGACCAGGATTTTGCCAGGCACGTTAGCTTTGCTCGGAGACGGGGTAGAGCGCCGTGCTCTACTTTCGCATGCRGCAAGCTGACAGCTTATGAAAAGATGATTAAATGTGTTAGACTTTATTTAAAAAAACAAAACAAACAAAAAAAACCCAAACCAAACCAAACCAACAACCCTAAATGCACAAAGCTGTTTGTAAGGGGGAGGGAGGAAAGCCGCGGTGGGCCCCTGGAAGGCTGCTCAGCGTGCAGCCACGGCGTGTTAAGCTCCCTGTGAAACCCATTGATTAGCACCAGGATCCGTCCGAGCCGTGCAGATATCGGACCCGCGCGCATTGTGGCGGCACGGGGGAGCGGAGGAGTCGGGAACAGGCCCTTTATTGTGCCCCCGCTCGCCGCACAAAGGGAACCTGAGAGTCGCTCCGAGGATGCAGCTGGTTCGGGGGCTGCGGCGTGGGGCGGTGGGACGCAAGCAGCACGGCTCTGCGCTTTTCTGCGAGTTATCCACGTTGCAACTGATGCCAAAGTAAACTGTTGCAGGAGCACAGCTGTAACCAAACCCATAGGAGCTCTCCCGTTGTCCTGGGAAAGGTGAACACGTGAAGTCTGACAATTCAGACGGCGCTAACTAGACACGCGTGGACTGTCGCGGGGCGAGCACGCTGCAGAAACCCTTGTCCACCCTTCCCCACRCGCCTGCCTTTTCCCTTCAACCTACCGGCCCTGGCTCGAGAAGGGATACGATCCGGCCAACGCTCGAGCGTGCGAAAAAGGCACGGCAGCAGCTACGAGGATAACTGCGTCACCCGCCTCGTGACCCGAGCAGCCTGGTGCGTCGCCGTGCACATCTGCGCCGCTCTGCCGGGCTGAACGGGGCTGCTGCACGCGTGCGTCTGTGCGCGACCGGCAGCTTCCCGGCCTGAAAAATCCTCCCTGTCCTCTGTTTTTTTTCCAGCTGGGCTCCTTTAAGGGATATCGCATCCCAGCAACAAATGGGGGACACTAAAATCCTTACGGCGCGACATTTCTGCTCGTAAGCACTGCTCTGAGTCACAACTTTGCTCATCCAAGCAGGGGCTCACAGCCGTACGTTCGCTCCGCTGCGGGGATGGCTGAACCGATGCCGTTACATCAAAAGGGGGGATTAGCATCCCTCCTGGACTCACGAGGGATGGCTTGCGGAGCACAGCACAGGGGTGAAAGGAGATGTGCGCCGCTCGTGCGCTTCCAGGAGCGTGTCCCTCCCTGCCTCCCCCTTTGTCCAGGTTACAGATGCCGCGCAGCCCCTAAGACAATGAGGCTAATTAGCGGCTTAGGGCCCCGAGCCGGCAGAGGCTGGGAGTTGAGTGGGAGCTGTGACTCAGGAGGGTGGCAGCCCGGGCCAGCCTTCCCGCATTCCTCCCCTAAATCCCCCACACAAAAGGGAATTTAGCCACAGTGACTCAGCGAAGGAGCACAAACTTTACAGCCGGGCTTTGAACCGCCGTGTTTATGTATTCCCCCCCAGCAACGCGCTGCCGGCTTAGTAATTAAATAAAAATGTCTCCCTCTAGCAGGCTATGACCTAATCATTTGTACAGTACCTATTTTTAGCGTTACCCTTTGTACGTATTCGAGAGAGCTGGAGCCAGAGGCAGCAACTTTTGAGGTCCTAACAAGCCGGGGGGGGGGGGGTTGTCTTTGTTTAATTTACTGTGTCATTATTTTTCCTCTTTTCCCCTTCTCTTCACCTAAAATATTTGACATCCTGCATGGGACAAGAAAAGAGATGTGCCAAGGCTTTAAATGTCAGCCCTAACTGTACGGTGCCGAGGAGGCTGCACGCGTGCTCGGTAAAGTTCAGCCTGGAAAAAAACCCCACTTTTAAATAGAGCAGAAYCTACACCGGGGCCTCAGCAAAGCGCTTCTGGGGGGGCTGGCTCTGCCCGCCGAGATAGGGGATGCTCCAGCAAGGTCTGTTTCCGAGTTTCAGCCTGCTTTTCCTCCATCTCCCTAACCTCCCGTTGGTTTCTGGTTCTCCTGGGCATTACTTTAGTGCTGGGGAAGGCGACGGTTTCRGTGCGGCAAGACATTACCAATGCTGGCTGGTCCCCCCAGGAGCGGGGCACAGGACTGCGCCTCCACCCGGGACCCCTCTTAGGGGGACTTCCCTTCTCCAGAAGGATCATGCCCAAGTTTAGACACTAACGAGAATTCCAGGCAAGTTAAATACCCATCGCATGCTTTTCTGAGCATGAGATTAACATCTCATTAACATATTGCTTAGACCTCTTCCTGCCTTTCAACAGGACAGTTTTCAAGAGCCCCTGAATGACTTTGGAGCTTAAAAACCTGCAAGTCGCTCGGGACCACAAGTGGCATCCGCCATCCCGTTGAAAGCAGCCAGTTTTCATGCCCTGGCCATGCCCGAGTTCATTTACTGGAGGGAGTGAGCCAAATCCTGAATCCCAATCACCGAGCAAACACCTTTACCCCTAATTTCATCTTTCCTCTCTAGCAAGGACAAAGCTCCACGTCCCATTTCCAGTCACGTGAGTCATCTGTTCCCCTTTCCAGAGGGAGATAGATACAGAGATATAGATATAGAGAGAKATATATATATGCGCGCCTGTGTGTGTGTGTGTGCACGGAAAACGCATTGCCAGTTTTGACAGTGCAAACAAAAGCCCACACTTCTGGAAGTCTTTTTTCCCCCCGCTTCCCTTCTCTTAACATATCTGTGCACTGAGCGTTCACACAAAATGCCTCCACAGCTGGGGAAACTTCTGCCGAAAGGGGCTCCTCCTCCTTCCCTTTCTTGCACCAGGAGAAGAAAAAAAAAAAAAAATCTAGTGGCTGAATCGCACGTCATACAGATCTTGTTTCTAAAATGTTTCTCAGATCATCTAGCCGCATAGTGAAGGTATTTTAGTCTCAGATTAAATTCCTGTTCACATCTTCCATCATTCCTAACACCCCTCTAAACCGTACAACTCCAGGACCTACGAGAGAGTCAGAATAAAGTTGAGGACAAACGTTACAGTCTAGGTTCAAGGTTAGATATTAACTGATTTTATTTTCTTAATAATTGCCAGAAGATACAATAAACCCCCAGTATCTTATCTGGTCACAGATTCCTAAGTGACTGAAACCTCAGATAACATTCGTGCATCACGACAGCTTGCAAACCGCCCTTTTCAGGGGAGATATTTATGAATCCCTCGCGAAGGTCGGGAGAAATCGGTGCGTTCCAGCTCAGTCGCAATGTACACGTCCGTCGCCGTGAACCCCACGGACACGCGCTCTGCGGCCTGGTTTTGCGACGGAATCAGCACTGGGATTGGGAGGAAGGTGGCTTTGAAGGAGCTACGGTGCCCTTGGACAACGCTGGAGGGAGCTTGGCACGGTCCACCTTCGGCCACACCGCATTCCCTGCTGGAACGGCTCGATCGGCCTCCCAAGAATGAAAGTAAACACTCCTGCAAAGCCGTTCCTGGATAAGACCTATCTGCCCAGGGCCAGAGGTTCACACGTGTTTCTGCAAGCGGCTGGGGATGCAAACAGGGGGAGGCAGCAAGGCTTGCAGTGCAGGCAGCTGACGCGGCCGTCGCCGGGCGTGCGGCTGCCTCCACCATCCCCCCGACTCCTCCCAAGGCGTGGGGTCCCTTGTGAAACGCAGCCCGCTGTTTCTCACCGGCATGCCTCCCCTCCACCGCTTCTGCCGCGTCAGGTGCTTCGTCCTTAGCCTGGGAAATACCCATTCCACCACAAACGCACCAGAATTCCCTTTCTCTCTGCCGTTTGGGGGAAAAAAAAAAAAAAAAAAAAGCTCTCCATTCAAAAAAAGTTCTCCATTAAACACTCGGCGCCAGAGCAATTGTATCGCCGCTCTCGCTACAGAAATGGATACAGCGTCACCAGATCGCTGTGGGTCCTCGGTGCTGCCCAAAGGGGTCAACGGGGCGGGCAGGGAGCCGGCTCCCACATTCACAAGGCGAAATGGCTTTGGGGGTATTCCGGCCCCAGAGGCTTTGGAAGGGGCACATTTTGGAAACATCCCTTCAGGGTATCTGAAGGGGAAAAAAGTACGTCGCAACTCTCATGCAAAAAGTAATTATCTCAAAGGAGAGTGAAATGGAATAAGGAAAAAAATTTGAAAAGCCTGAAAGCAGATGGGAGTTCAGAGCCCCTGAGGTTTTCTCAGCACCAGCAGCTCATCTTCTCTCCCTTTCCCCTGCCTTAGGGAGGCAACGCTTTCGCTGCCTTCAGCCTCCCCAAGGGCTGCAGGACCCGTAGCCCTGCAGCAAACCGGCCGAGCACCTTTCCTCCCCGTGGGTTCCTCGTTCCTTATAAACGCTTCCCAACGGCACGCGGGTGACACGCCGGGCGTATCACACTGCAGCAGCACCGGGACCGAAGGTGCTGGATGGAAGAGGAATCTGCAGCCTCTGAAGAGGGGCACCGAGGCCGGCAGAAAGGGGATGTTAAGGTGACCRTCCGGGGGGCAGAGCTTAACCCCAGCGGCAGATCAGATGTCAGGGGCACGGAACGACTCACCGTTTTGGAAACGGGATACGGAAAAGAAGGTTTCACTCCCAGCCAGCTCATCGGCGGATGCCGTACGATGGCGCTGAGCAAGGGGAGTTACTTAAATACCGTTTTTCAGGTGAGAAATGCCTGACTTCAAATGTTTTCTTCAAGGGTGGAAGCAGTGCGGTTCTCAGGTGCTCACCACGCCCGGCTCGGGGGCCCGATCTTTGGCCACACTCATCCTCCGATTGAGCACTTTCATTCCCGGGACCTGGCTTCGCACAGGGTACTGCATCCCATCAGCTGCGATAGAAAACAAAGCTCATGGGCTCCCAAAAAATGGCTTTATTATTTCAGACGTGAAGTGGTGCTGCATTAACTGGCAGGTGAAATAATACTTCACCRGCGTTGCTCAAGAGTTCAGCTGAGGTGATGAGAAATAATCCTCGCTGGCTTTAAAGCCTGTGAGTTTTGCAGTAATGCCGCCTCTCATCGCATCCCTCCCCGGGAAGAGCATTTCCAGCAGGACACGGGCAGCTCTGGAGCRTGCACCGACAGAATCAGCTGCACAGCAAAGCTGCTGCAGCCGCCGCGTACAGACCGAGCCCAGCGCTGGGCTGAGTGCTCTCGTTTCTGCCGCCGCCCACRGGAAGAGCAGTTATTCTGTACATCGAAGGCGTTTTTGAAGTGGTCATCGCCATGGTAATTATCTGAGAGCATCCTGCCCTACATCCTGGGGCGCCGAGCTGCTCCGGCCTCACCGCTGGCTGCTCTCGGCAGGAGGCCACCGTGTCCCCCAGCCCGGCAGCGGCCACGGGGCTGCCTTGACCCACACGGCCATCGGCAGAGGAATTACGAAGCTGGCACCCTGCTGCTGCGGTTAGCTGCGTAAAGACAACCGGACCCCGCTTGCAGGACTCCAGCTACTGTATCTCAGCTCATGCACATGCTGAAAGAGTTGTTTTCTTCTTGGTTTTGCATCTCCTTCAGGCTTCTGACCAGGACTGCAATTGCGAACGATGTAATACGCGTCTCCAGCCTTCTGGGCTTCGTGCATCCCTTCCCTCTCGGCGAGCCGGGGCAAGGCTGGACCCGCGAGGAAAGCGGGATGCTGCTCCCGGGGCACGCGCCGAGCGGGACGCGCTGCCTCCCTCCCAGCCAGCCGCGCGCTCGGCAAGGGGCGGCAGCACCAGGCGTCTGCCAGCGAATCTTGAAAATCGGAAAGCTGGTGCCAGGAATCAGCTTGGAGCAGGCTAGGAGGGAAACCACCTCGCTTAGGCACAGAGCGAGCACCATCCAGGCAGCTCGGCAGTGTTACTTGTGCCTCAAACCCATGCTTTTTGACCAATTTCTGGAAATCTGGAGGCTGTCATGGGATACCGTAATAGGATCAGAACGTCTGGTTTAATCTGTGCTTTCATTACTGCTCTGGTTTAAATTGCACTTTGTCAGAATCACCTTTTTGGACATGTTTCTTCTAGGGGGATCCAGTCACAGAGCAGGAATGGAAAAGTACATTTTCCTTACGTGTTGGCCACACAGTGCCCAAGACGAGACAATTCAAGTCTCTGTGACCTGAAATGCTGTCCCTGTCTCTCGTAATCCTAACCCTGCTGAAAATAGGCACCAAGCACAAGCGTGCTCTGCATAACGCTCACAGCCCAGGCTGCACGCAGGTCGTGATCTCCTCCAAAGACCACTACACAAGCGTACAGCTAAGACTTTTCTCTTTTCAGGGTCAGAACGCCTAACTTTCTATTCCACAATCAGGCTCCCAATTTGCTCTTTCCACTGGCGCAACTTCACCCYGTATAGGTCCTTCTGCAGTGTAGAAATCAATGCCACGTACACACGCCGGCACCAGAGTGCCTCAACGCGGTGCCCAGAACTGCTTCTGCGGGGATGAAGTTTGGACAGCAATAAAGGACAGTGCTCAGTAATTAATCCTACCCCCAAGAGTTGCAGACACCAGAAAGTTAGTGCCATCACAAAAAAAAAAAAAATCAGGAGGGATGAGACGAGGCACGCTTATACGGAGGTGGGTCCTTCTCCATCGGTGCTCCCAACAAGGTCCACGCTCAGAGGGAGGAGGAAAGGAGATGAGTGAGCGCGCTGCCTGCTGCAAATATTGACATAACCATTATGGGCATGTATAAAACTCCCATTTGCGTGATGCGAGCGTGATATTCTTTGAATACTTCTGTCTCGAGGAATTCTTTATTTTGCCATAGAAGAAAAATGTTTTCATATTCTCTCCTGCCGTTCAGACCTGCAACCCAGCGAGCCCTTTTGCCCTTGAGAGCCATAACATTATTTGTTAACATTTTTATGATGCCAAATGGTCTGTGCTAGAACGGGTGCCATTCTTTAGCTGGGAAACCATATGGCATGCCGAGTAATAAATAAGGTATTGTGATAGTTAATGAACCTAATTGCTAGCAAAGGCTTTAATACAGAGAATGTGCTGCTGAGAATTTAGCACCACATTAGAGATGCAGCAGAGCTCCTCTGACTTCTGAGGCTTAATTTAAGTTCTATATTGCAAACTCCAGAAAATAATTCCAAACCCTCCTGCTGGAAAAGCAACCTGCTGGTAGACTGTGATTATACTGAATTACTAAAATCGCAATCAATTTTATACACTCAGTTAACCCTTGCTAGGGAACTCGCCTCTCCATGATTTGAGGGGAAGCCACTTCAAAGAGGTGCCGGAGCCAAGCGAGCRGGAGCATCGTGGTCATCCTCCTCCCTGCCTCTCCCCGGCATCTCCCGCTTCCTGGAGCAACCCCTTTTCCCGGCCTCTCCGCCTACCAGCCGAGCCGACTGTAGGCAAAGCGGGGAATAAAAGCCACGATTATGAGCGGTCACCGCTATTTCGCTCCGTGACTAACTTATTAACTGCTGTCCTCACGTCACGGCAGCCAGGCGTGGCAGAGCGCGCAGATGCTGCCTCTGCCTCGCAGCGCACGGGCTCCCGGGAAGCGCTCACACACTTGGACGGAGCGGCTGAAGCAAACTATATTGTTAAACTCGCTTTGACTCCCCCAGCCCCGGAGAGCGGAAGAGCTCTTCTGGCCTAATGAAATCCCCAGCATCGCTACGGATTTCAAATTTACAAGGTGAGCCCTGTCAGCCCAGAGAGCCCTTAGACGAGTCACGCCTGCCGAGGGGCACCGGCGCTCACCAAGACGCTGCCCGCGCATCTCGGGTGGGTACAGCCACCGCTCCCGCCCTCTGGCACGGGGGCTTTTCAAAGCAGCAAACGGAGGTGCAGGACTCCGAGTGTTCCCCCTTAGGCTGATGCGTAGCACACCACAATCCACAGGAAGATAAGCTTTCGGAAATGCTATTTTGGAAGACCTGCAGTTCTCCCAGTTGCAAACACGGACCCCCTGTCCTGCACGGAAGGGACGTCCCCTGCCACGGGTGACAGCCGTGCCGCAGYGTGCCCACGCCTCCTCCGAGGACTGCTCCTAAACGCTCGCCGGCATTGGAAACCAACGCTCAGGCTCTGCACATCATCCCCTTAAAGCACCTGTCTTTATATACAAAGCGCTGCCCCAGGGATGGCAAGCCCTTTTCAGAGATGCCGCCTTCCCCGAGAGGCCGTCCGCCGAGCCGGCTGCACGGGGAGACCCGACAAGTCCTCGGAGAAGAGCAGCGCTGCTCTTTCAGTCCCTCCGGAGGAGGGAGAAAAAGAGGTTATTGGTTTCTTCCCTGCTCTGATTGCACTCGGCCGTCCTGCAGTCACGTCCTTCTGCTGACAGCGGGCGACTCGGCTCTGTAAGGCAGCGACACCCCGGCTTGAAGCACGAGGGAGGGAGACCAGAAGGTTCCCCGGTGGGGCTGCCCTTCTCCATCCCGCCGCACCAGCCTGCAGCCTTCTCCTCGGCCACCTGCAGACCTCGGGCAAGCGGTACGGACTCGGTGCGTGCCCCGGTGGTGCAGGGTGCGGAGGCAGGAGGTGGCCGAGGCCAGCGCCCGACGGTAGCATCAAATGAGGAAAGCGCCGAGATAAAGAGCCGYGCAGGGCGGATTTAATACTGTACATAAATACACTTTACAATCTGGGGAAGGCTTGGTGCTAAGAGGAAACCATTGGAATATTTTATCGTGATGCAGATCGAGTGAAAAGACTGTGAATAAATAAAAGGGAAGATAATTATTTGATGGAGTTCTCTTAGGATATGCCACAGCGGGGAATACTTACGGAGAATACATATTACTAGAGAGACACAGCTATTCAAGCATCAAACTAACCTATAAATTGTCAGAGGAGAAAATTGGAGGAGAGGAATGGATGGGGTTTTGGGCACTGCTCTCATCAGTAACGCCGGGTTGCGCTTTCCACCTTCCCCGTCGCAATTCCCTCTGCCCGAGGAGTCACCGTCCCTGAAAAAGGGAAGGCTGCCTCTAATAAATGTCTTTCAGAAATTACAGCCCAGCCACTACAGTACGGAGATGGCGTCATTTATCTCCCCGCCATCTGCGCGGGCTCGTTGGGCCGGGTAGCAGCAGCCTGCTCCCGGGAAGCCTCATCTCTCCTGCACTTTTGCAGGGTGGGAAGGTTCATCAGTGGCACCCAAGGTGCCTCGTTAACGATTCTCCCCCCGATCCCTCCGGGCACCGTGCTCCCATCTCTAACCGCAGCCTCCGAGACTGGCTGGCACCTCTCCCCGTGCACCCCCGTTTCAGAGGGGCACCCCCGCATGGGAAGGGGTCTCCAGCTCYGGGACCAGGCGGGTCCACCCCCTACGGTGCATGTCTCAGCATCTCCCTCGAGCTGAAAATCTGCTGCCGAGTCCCAAGCTCTTCTGCAATGGGGTGCATCCCTCGACCACGCTTCTCACCCGCTCCCAAGCCAAGGGTCTCCAAGCAAGCGCTTTGCAAACACTGATGAAGCTGCGCACACTCGGCAGCATTACTCGGAGCGATTTTCCCCATTTTGGGGAGCACGGCAGCGATTTCCCTGAGGTCAGAGTGCTTCCTAGAGGCAGAGCTGGAGAGAGCCCGACGCTCCCCGCCTCCCGCCGGCACGACTCTGACCAGCCACCGCTCCCCTCCAAGCCAGTTATAGGTTCACATTTCTGAGTTAATAATTGCGTATTAATCCAAGCGACTTCACTCACTGATATTCTTAACGGCCAGCTGCAGCTGTAAATAACCCACAAAATCTCATTTGTGCAATGCAAAAATTAGAGCAGTTGCAATGCTTATGCCACGTTAACTTACCGGTTATCAGACCGTAGATGCGGACGGGCTCCAGAGCCGCGCCGGGGACCCGGCACGCCGCCTCAGTACGGGCCGGCCGGCCGCCCCCGCTGTAAATGCCGGTGATAATCGTAGGCAGGCGGGCAATTAATAAAACAGCTGCTCTCCCTTTCACRCTCTGAATTGCGCCCTTGCTGCGGCACGGGGACCCCAAACTTTGCTTATAGACGCGCATCACTTTCCCCAGAGAGAGGGCGACGGCGATGTCGGGGAGACCCCATGTTGCCTGGGGTACAAACGGGCCCGTGAAATTTCAAGCAAGTTTAACGAGTGTAAGAGTAACGCAGCGGGCGTTCATTAACCTTCCCCCTCCCAGGCGAGTCACAGGTTGAAAATATAATCCCCCACAGTATAGCTGCTATGGGAAAACCTTCACTGGACATCAAAATTCTATATTGCTTTTCCAAAGGCTTGCTCGGGAATCCTATAAAGACAGCGCCGACACGATCGAAACCATGCCGATACAGACTCTGTGGGTAACGATAGTTTGTTATACCGCCTGTTTAAGAAAGCGCCACTCCTGTATTTTTCCCTTTTCCCAGTATTTTTGGCGCTGTTCCTTACCAAATCACCCCCTTCACCCGTACCTTCCCTCCGGCACAGCTCCGGCCCTCGTTCCTGCGGGGAGGTGGGATGCAAGMGGATGATGGGAGGGGGCTGAGGAAGACCTCCCTCCCTGCCAGGGTCTGCTCCTGCCTCGCCGAGCCAGCTCCCACCCCATGCCCGGTACGAAGACCGGGGAGCAGGTCTGTGTGGGTGTAAATGGGTTTACACCATTTACTGACGGGGTGATGTCATTCGCTCTGAACACCTTCCGACTCCCTGGGAGCGAAGGAAGCCTTTGGTTCCTTTATGGGGAAGATGCAAGAGACGGCCCGTGTTGCAAATAGGCGGTCTTGTGTAATTAGCAGAGACGCTCATTATTTTAAGCGAGACTCGGCACCGTTTCCCAAACCCCGAGCAAGAGCAAAGTCAGCGCCGAATGCAGGATACCTTTAAGGCTGGCTCAGACAATAAAATCAAAGGCAGTCTGATGATGACAGGTCTCCCTCCCTCCCTCCCTCCGCCTGCCAGAAGGGAATTGCTCAGTCACCTGCACCCAGAATAGGACTTTGTCCCCGTTCCCGTCATTAATTTATTCCCTGTGAATTAGTGGGGCCCCGGAGATCCACACAGCCCACCTGTTCCCATTGCCTGCCTCCCCRCGCCCGACTCTGACATTTGGAGGCTTGGCGGCAGGTACCGGCACCGGCAAATGGTCCCATAAACCATCCGCTAATGCGACGCCTGCCAGCACGCGTCCGCCCCGGTCCCTCCCGCAGCCGGGGTGCTGCTGCCGCGCCCGGGCAGCCGAGAGGAGCATCACGCCTGGCTGGCGGGGATGGACACGCACGACCAACGCATTTTTAAATAGGTCGTATTTTTCCCCGGTAAAGTAGCTTTTAATAACGCGATAGCGGGGATGCTCAGAGGCGCAAGGGGATGTAAGGTACCCCGTTTTCGGTGACTTGCAGCACGCCACCCTGCGCTGCCGATCTGCAGAAATCTCCTCACCCGGTTTCATCCTTTCGGAGGAGGTCACGCTTCCACGAGTATTACTCCATTTATTCCAAATGCACAACGCTACTTTAATTGCTGCCATTCTGGACTCTAAACAAATGGGCCCTAAATAGGTTTTTGCAAAACAAGACGTATTTTGTTAAAAGGGGACGGGAGGAGGGCGATTTTTAAAACCGCTATCACCGTAATGCGATGAAATTACCATGTAGCACGCAGGGGTCTGAAAGCTGCAATTAATATCCCACACCTTTCCGAATCCTTTGTGCCACGACTGTCCTGGAAAAATAGCAGCTGGTCTGGGTCTGCAGCAGGGACCGGTCCCCCCGCTCCTCCCCTTGGACCCACTGCAAGCGCCTGGATGCCGAGCACCTCACCCCCTTCCCAGAGACGCGGGCAGCACCAGCGATGAACAAAAACCCAGCGTGCCGCCATTTCCACGTCAGTTCTTGCCTTGCTTGCTGAAGAAAGAAGGCACTGGCAAGCGTGCCGCCCGCTCACCTGGCTGGCTCGACTTYTGGACATCTGAGCCGATGTCAGCCACATTCGGGGATGTCAAGCACAGCACATCTCTACGAGTTTCAGAAAAACAGGCAGTAGGGGTACGAGAGAGCCCCTCTGAGCGTTCCCATCGAAGTAAAAGCTACAGGGTGGTAGCTGTTTATTGYGACGCATCCCAGCTCTGCAGTCAGAGGTTAATGCCACCGCTGGCCACAAGCGCTTCCCGGCTCTGCCGCCAGCAAAAGGGAAGGGAGACGCGAATGCGCTCCAGAGCTCGCCACAGCTCCCGCTTCCCCATCCAGCTCCTCTGCCCGGAGAGCAGGCTGCGGCGCAGATCCCTGTCGACTTACGGTGCCGAGGGGGAATCCTGATAGACACAGCAAGGGGGCATGCCGAAACTGCCCAGCAAGGGCGTCTCGGAAAAGGGCAGACCGACAACTCATCCCCCCCCGCTTCAGGAGCTGAAGAAATACTCGTCACCCGGCTCGACGCVCCGGGGGAGAGCACGAATACTGCTGAGGCTGGAGAGCACCCGCGGCACCCACAACGCAATGAGAAAAGGTCTGCAGCGCAGCCCGGTTTCACGAGCCATGGGGCAGCATGCTTGCACCGAATGCCACGGGTACCTTCGCCCCTCGGGGGTGCCTCTGGTTGCTGCTTTATTGCACGCGGCGCCGGACAAGCAGCGGGACAGTCCTGCGCCAGCCCAGCTCAGGGGACTGGCAGGGCAGGCGCGTTCCCATTTCTCTTTGCTCCGAGGCTCAACCACCCCGGCGCCCAAAGCAACCCCAGCACAGAGACCCAGCTAACCCAGCTCGCACCAAACTTTCGGGAGCCATCTCCCACATCTCCCAGCGCCGTCGGGATTTGCTGGGTTTACGTGGCCGGGGCACGAATCACCTGGCTGAGCAACCTGCTGCCGCCACGGCTCTTAGTGCAGAGCTCTGCACTGTCTGGCGAGGGAAAGACTGAGGTCTGAGAAGAATCACGCTGTGATTTCTCCACAAAGTCCCATTAATGAAACCGCTCAGAGGCATTGCAGTTCCTAGTCAAGTACGGTAGAGATGAAAGCCTTATTTATGAGTAAGAGATATCTGCAGAGGGAGCAATAAACTGCAAAGCAAAGTATGAAGGTTTGCAGCAAATGCTGTAAAGTTTTACGCTCCCGAAGACTAGGAATAAAAGATATACCCATTTAAAACAAAGTGGATGGAAAGGGTTTCCACAGGACTGTAAAACAGCCCTCTAATAGTTCACGGCTAGTTTCTTGTCGCAGCACGGAGAAATTTGAACCAGAAAAAGAACTGTTTAAGCCTCCATCGAAGAGCAGGAGAAAAGAAAGGAGAGCGAGAGGAAAAAAAGAGAAGAGCGCAGGGGAACGCGAACCTTTTGTTCGGGATCCTCTGCACCACGCGGAGGAAGAGGCGTCTTTTGTTCCCGGTGCTTTGCGGCCCGGCCCCGGCTGCTCCCGCTCCCCGCCGCGGGCAGGAGCCTCTCGGGGAGCAAAAGCCACAGGATGAGGCCAAGATCCCAGCAGCGTGCCTGTTTGTTAATTATAAATAATTCAACTAAGATCGTATYGATGTGCATACAACAGAGAAAATCGGCCGAGCACCTGCGCTTGCTCCTGCCCCCGGGACGAAGGGGGCAGAGGGAAAGGCACAGCAGCAGGGATTTATTCCTCCAAGTCCGACGGGAAACTTGACGCGTAATACTTTTGACCAAGTAAAATACAGGAAAAAGCTTGAAACATTTTCCACAACAACTGGAACAACCAACCACCATGCTTCCAACCAGCTCCATCAAGAGCACCGGTACCCCAGAGAACCCTTAAGGGCTCTCTGTGTTACTGGCACACCGTCTCTCCAGACCCGCCGTCCTGCTGCACAGACCCACCCCAGGACCTTCCACCCGGCGAAGCCTAACGAGGCTCGTGAGAGCGAGCTGTGGAGTTTGCAAAAAACCCCCAAGGAGCTGTTGCGTTTCAGAAAATAAGTGGGTTTTATCCTTTAAAAGCACAATTGTCTCCACTTTTTTCAAATAACCAGTGTTTTCAACAAAAGAACAGTTGCTCCCGTCTCCAAAAAGTATCTGAGACTAGAAATAGCTGCCTTTTGGGTGCTTTCCTCACACATGTTCCTGCAAATATGCAGGAGGGGAACATCTAAAGCTCAGTCCAGTAAGAAGCACATAAAATAGAGAAAAGGGTGCTTTTGTTCCCACCCTCAGAGCGCACCTCCCTTCTCCAGGCACCCCAGCTCAGCAACGTGCCGCCCGACAGCGCCCGGGCGTCTCGCTTACCTCTCTCCCAGGGATGAGGACACAGCGGGAGGGCGGGGAGGGTACCGGGGTGGGCTGGAGCAGGCTGGGGGGGCTCCGGTGCTGCTGGCTGCAGAGCCCGGGACCAGCCCTGGGGCTGCTGAGGCTTAAACCCAGGTCCCGGGTCGAGCCTGGGGCTGATCCTGCACCCAAGGCACAAGCTAGCTGCCTTCACGCCGGCTGCCAGGCACCAGCCGTACTCACAGCAGGTGCCATGCCCAGCCCAAACCACAAGCACCTCGAGGTGCTGCAGGTGCCGAGACCCCTCTGCCCGGCCCTTTATAACTTCCCCAGCTGCTGCTGCTTGCCYAGGTGATGGGACGAGGCCAAGGTGCTCCTCGGCAGGCTGATGGGGCACGGTCCTGTCCCATCAGGGAGGGCTCCTCCCCTCCCGGCAGCGTTCTGCAGGCACTTCTCTTTTTTTGGTTATTTTTCCTGCCGGTAATGGCAGATTTTGTGCTTTATCCAGGAAAGTAAGCAGAGCAATATGTTCCACAGTGTAAATATCGAAATGCTGTTTATATCAATCAGAGAAGCACTTAGGTAGAGATGACAATGGAGCCCRCAGAGCCCTAATCACACACTTTGATTGAACTAAAAGTACGGGGGAAAATGGAAATCAGACGTCTAGAGCTGAGATTTCAATAGAGACGGAAAGCTGGGGCGGCAGAGCTGTTCGGGGGCTGCTCCCGGCTCGGGGAGCTGCGGAGGCAGGCTCTGCATCCGATGTCCAGGAGCAGCGAGGGCCGGGCTGGCGGCGTGGGTGAGAGGGCGTGCTGAGCCGGGGCTTGCTAGCCCCGAGGTGTTCCACCGCTCCCACTCATAAGTACCCTAATGCGCTCTGGGTGCTGACCATTGGCACTTTGATCCCCAAATCACGTCATTCAATGAGCGAAAACAGGCTCTACGGACTGAAACGCAAGCGCTGCGCCGGCAAACGGCACCAGAAACGAGCCAAAGCCCCCGAGCTGCAGCTGGCTGCTTTAGATGATACCTCAGCCCGCTGTCTTAAAAAATAATAAATGCAGACCCGGGCCAGGGCACATGCATTTAGGCTGATGGCTGCATCTTGGCATAGCGTGCAGCACCTCAGACGGTTCCTTGAGCTCGAAGGATTTAACAGGGGGGCAAATTCGCCTCTCCTCCACCTCCTGTTCCTGTTGCGGTGCGGAGATTTCGGGTGGCAGGGACAAAATCCCTGGCATCAACAGGATTTATCTTAGGGCTTCCAGCTGCAAGGCTGGGAGTGCCCGTGGTCTGCTTCGGGGGCTGACATCTCGCCGGAAAGACGCCCCCGGGTCCGCTTGCCGTGGCCGGGGGGACTCTCGTGGGGCCGGTGGCTTTAGAGACCGTTTCAGCCCGGGGTCTCAGCGCCGGAGTAGCAGGGAGCGCTTGTTGCCGGCTTTGCTCTCAGAAGAAAACCTCTTTAACGCGTTCGTCTTTCAAGCTGACATCCTTTTTAGGCTTCGTATCTCCGGCAGCTGGTTTCGCATCAGCAGGTCTGGCCGTGCACGCGGTATGGCGAGCAGGGTTTGTTAAGCAAAGTCACCTCGGGATCTAAAATAGCGCTTATTAGTTTGAGGATGATACGGCGGCTCATCCGCCCGTCACTCCTAATGATAGACCTTTAAAAAAGCAAAGGCCAATTATATAGATTCGGAGTTGGTAACGAGCCTAAAACTGTTTGATCATTTTGGCTCCTGCTGGGCGAGCGGGAAGAGGACGAGATGCTGCGGGGACCCGCCGCTGCGAGAAGCGCGGGGCTCTGCTGCCTCTTCGTGGCGGGGACGGCGAAGGAGGCTGCCGCCACCGCGTCCCCTCCGCGCCACCCCGCTGCTCCCCGTCGCCGGGACGGCGGGCGAGGGGCTGCGGGGGCCCTCGGTGCAGGCAGGGACCCCCGTCAGGCACGGTGCAGGCAGGGGCGCGGGGTCTGGGGCCGGCTCTGGAGGCAAAACCCGGATGCCGATGCTGTGAACTCTCTGGTTTTCAGGGCGAGGATGTGAAATTGCAGTTTTCCAAGGGAAACCTGAAAAAATGAAAGCAACAAAATCACTGAAACAGGATGGGAATTTTGGCAGGCACTTCTCAGGGACTGGAAGCGATTCCTCCTTCCTACAGGAGASACACTGACAGTCAGTCCTCTGCCAGGGCATCTAATGGCCTTAAAACTTCCTTGCCATGTTAGATTACTGAACACGCCGACTTCAATCTGCTATTAAGAAGCAAAGGTGTCGGACGCACTAATACCATTTACAGAGCTGCCGGGCTGCGACTGCCGGCGATACCGACTCGCACTGTACTGGTTTATTGCCATCAATTACTGGAAAGCCAGGGACGTGTAATGTAATCCCAGGGATTGCCACTAATTACGGCCATTCGTGCAGGGGATTGTACRGCTCAGGGGCTGCTGGCGGGGTTCAATGGCGAGTTATTATGGAAGAAGCTCGGTGCAAAAAATGGAGAGTGAGAGGCAGCACCGGTCATGGAGCATGTCCAGCCGGCACCCGGCGCAGAGGACGCAGAAGGGAGGTTAAAACCGAAAGTACAGCAGGGGCTACGCAACGTAGGGCAGGAGCAGCGAGCAGCAGAGCTTGCTCTCGGCAGGATGGAGGCTCCAGCGGTCTTCACTGACGCAGACGTTTACCAGCAGAGTTTTGACCCTCGGGAGTATTTGAAAGAATTTTACAGCTTGAGCGACAGCCAGGGACAGCCAAACACTTTTCTGATGCAAAACCTGAGGAGCTTGTTTAAAATGTTCTCCTTGGGTGAGTACCCCCCCCCCTCCCCGAGGTGCTGGGGCAATGTCGGACGGCGCCATTTGCAGGGCTGCCCTCGGGCTGCACGCTGCTCGGGGTGTGCCCCGACGCAGAGCGAGCTATATGCTATATATATATATATATATATTTTTATGTTCACGCACGCTTTTTTTTTTATCTATATGCATGCATGTATAGCTACGCATACAGGGTATTGCCAGCTGGAGTTGTTCCACAGTTTCTGGAAATACCGTCAAATCCAGGCTGGGTAGGGCTGGGTACGGGGTCAGTGCCTCTGCCCCAGAAGCAGGCATTGCCCCTGCCCACGGGCAGGGCTGGGGGCTCTGAACCTGCTACATCGGGGGGGACGGGGCTGTGCCGTGGGTCCGTGGCACTTGGGGTGGCATTTCTGGGTTAGGGGAAGCACAGCCCGACGGGGGCTGTGGGACGTTTCTGTCCTGGGGCACGGTCTCCATCCTCACCAGGATGGTCTCCCCCCTGACTCTGCACCAGACGGGCTGAGGGGCAATACCCTGCTAGACGTCGGCTGTGGCCCCACCATCTACCAGCTTCTGTCCGCTTGTGAGCACTTCCAGGAGATCATTGCCTTGGACTACGCGGACCAGAACCGCCGGGAGCTGGAGAAGTGGCTGAAGAAYGAAGCTGGAGCCTTCGACTGGAGGCCGGTGGTGAAATACGTTTGTGAGCTGGAAGGGGACAGGTGAGGCTGGCTTCCTACCACCCTGCCACCGACCACTGCGTACGTGAAGTCGCAGGCGCAGATGCTAAATAACCACATAACGAGCCTTCATCTATTTAATTGTTTATTTACTTGCCAGGGAGAAGTGGGCTGAGAAAGAAGAGAAGCTGAGAAAGAAGGTGAGGCGGGTTCTGAAGTGTGACGTGACCAAAGCCAACCCCGCGGACCCTGTGTCCCTGCCTCCTGCCGACTGCATCCTCTCCACCTTCTGCTTGGAGGCCGCCTGCAAGGACCTGGCCACCTTCCGCAGCACCCTGAGAAACATCGGTGCCCTCGTGAAGCCGGGCGGGCACCTGGTGATGGTGACCGTCCTCCGGGAAACCTACTACACCTTCAACAAGCAGGTTTTCTCGTGCCTCCGCCTGGAAAGAAAGGAAGTGGAGGAAGCCTTGGAGGGCGCTGGCTTTGACGTGAAGTTCAGTGAGGTCCAGCCGTACCTGCCCGGCGATGTCCGCACGGACTGCGAAGCCGTGTTGAGCCTCGTGGCACGCAGGCGTGCCTCCGTCACCGGATAGCGCGTGGGCACTGGGAAGAAAAACAGCAGCATGTCTGGTTTCAAAAAGCCCTGCCGATGTAACCCACGGCCCCTTAACCCTTTGTCTGAAAGCAAATAAACTTGCGAGTGCCCTAACGGTGTCTGTGGGCTGGTTTTTATGCGGCACGCAGAGCACCAGCACTCGAAGCCCCGGCTGTGCGCCAGCAGCCCAGGCTCGGGGTAACCCCGCTGGCTTGCCCCGGCCCAGAAACAGGAATTGCACCCAAGTCCCTTCCCTGCCATCCTCCTGAGTCAGAGCAGAGCTTCTGAGAAGCTTCCCTCTTTCAGCCGTGGCGCGCTTTTTTGAGACCAAAATCCATTCTTACGGGAAAAAAGTTTGGCCGCAAAGGCAGCGAGATTGTCCAAACCCAGACCTGTTTCTGGTTTCTGGACAAATCCTGCGTGCTCCGTCTGAAAAGCTGGGGGGAAAAAGGATGCCGTCGAGGGGAGCAGCATGCCTTGCACCCAGACAATCCCCAGCACTCCCAGAACCAAGAGTACCTGCTGATCTTTTCAATAAACCTGTAACAATTTTTTGACAAAATGCTGCAGCCCCAGGAACACGTACCTGCCGGGCACCGGCACACACGCGGGATCAGGGCAGAAGGGGTTGGCAGATGGAAATGATGCTCTCCGCAACGCAACCTCCTCCAGCTCGCAGAACTGCTGCCCATACTCCGTTCTTCTCCCAGGATTACAGACAGCCAGAGCTGCGACATACCAGAAATTCATTTTAGAGACACTCGAGCCTAGACATTTTTAGTAGCAATGAATATTAGCACACTCAACACGCCTCAATTCTCAGCAGTTTTTTAGAGCAAACGTTTGGGATTTGTTGCTAAAGCTCCTCCTCCCCTCGCTCACACTGATTTTCTTTTGGGGTAGTTTTGGTTCAAGAGTTAAAAGAAATATGGAAATGGGAAATTTTCTCGCTGGATATACACAGATAGAGTCCTGTCACAAATCTTCTTTCTTCTGACAGAGGAGGCTGGCGTGTGTAAAGTAAAGTAAGAGCCACGAGCGAGCGATAGTAAGAAAAAGTAGGGAAAGTAGGAAAAAAAAAGAAAAGTAAGAGCGAGCCGCGATACAGCCCAGGAAGGAGGCGAAAGGTTGAAGTGAGTCCTGGTCCCCAAATACCATACAAGCTCCACAGCACCCAGCAAGCCCCCGGTAGGAACCAGAGGGGTCCAGCCTCCTCTCCGTCCCGTCGCCTTTTAGTTTCTTGGTAAGAACCTAATTAAAAAAAGCCCACTGAAGTCTTTGGGGCTGTAGGGTAACGTTGGCACCAGTACAGACTTACAAAGGTTATTAGATGCAATTGTGCGTGACCCCGGGAAGTGTACACTGGAGACGCCACGCCAGCAAGACGAGGACCACGTTGGTGCCACCGCCAGCTCCCGCTCTGCTTGGCCTGGCCACTCCCGGAGCTGCCGGGACGCCCGGCGCAAGCGGCATGGGTTTTTGGCACCGCCGCGAGCGCCAGGAACGGCCTCGATGCCCAGCTCCAAGAAACGGAGCTGAAAACCAGAGGATGCTCGGAGGCAGCTCGGGGCCTCCGCCGCTCGCTAGTTAACGCTGAATATAACGCCACCGTTTCCATGAAGGCCTCCGTGCCTGCCAGTGCGGCGCAGTAAAGGCAGGAATTCAGCAGCTGCTGACATGTTCTCTGGAAATAACATGCCCAGGTCTTGTAGCGCTGCCGTCTTTAATCGCTGTTTAACTGTTCGAACATCGGCGCCGCTGGGGATTTTTATGGTCTGTTTAAAACGCACAATGATTCCCTTCACGGAGAAGTTTGTAGCTACAATTACCCTTCTGCTGCAACCTGCCAGGAGTTGTTGAAAGCCTTTCCCAGCAAAGAGGCTGGGCGGTATTCCGCCTGCCGCTTGCCAGCAGAAATTGCGGCGGCACCTGAGGCAGCCAGGTGGGCGCAGGTCGGACTCGTGCCGGGAGGACGCAGGCTCGGGCGAAAAGCGGCTCAGCTCTCCCCTCGCCTGCGTAAGCTTCGCGAACAGCAGGACGCAGCCCACGCGACGGAGAGGGCGTGAGAAGAGACGGCAGCCTGGCTTCCTGGACCCCACCTTCCCCTCTCCCTCCTGCCCTCGGAAGGGGTGACTGACCCCAGCTCGCCCCGTGCCTGTGCACGAAGCCAAAGCAGCGAATCAAAACCAGCGACTGAAGCTCGGTTTATTCAGTAGTAACCGCGGCTGTTATTTCTGTCGGCTCCTCTCTCTCTGTACAGCTGCCCGTCAGCCCCCCGACGTTCAACAGCCGTAACGCGGGGATAAGGTGTGCTGTCATTGCCTTAGCGGGCGCGACCCGTCCTTCCAGGCTTTCCGGAGAAAGGACTGTCACTTGCTGCAGCTTTGTCTGACCCATCTCTCTGTCGTTGGGTGTAATTACGGGTACCTGCTTTCTGGCTGCAGGGAATTTTCAAGCATCCGCTTTCGATCGAGCAGCCCCGCTACCACAGGGCTGTCACCCGCTCGGAGAAGTTGCGGAGGCGGACGAACAACTGGAGGAGCGAGAGCGCAGCCAGGCGAGGGGGAAGGCGCGGCCGATGCCCGTGACCGGCGCTGGGGACAGGAACGCGACGGGCGAGACAGCCAAGCAGCCGCCGGGCTCCTGCACCGCACGGGAGAGCTGAGCCAGAGCCTCAAGTGGGGAGATGTGGGGGGATCTACAGCTTCAGAGCCGTAACCCAGGAGGCAGGCCAAGAAAGAGGTGCGAGGCACGAGCAAAAGCAATGATCTGAGGAGGAGCAGTTCCTCATTTGGCCTCCAATGGTTTTGCACCAGTATTTTTGCGTGGCCATCGCTGCCTCCAACAGCTGCCCCAGGCGGTGGGGAAGCAAGGAAGCGGGAGAGGAAACAGTAAAACACCCAAGAGCCTCTTCTAAAGCTGGAATTGGTGAGCGGAATTGGTTGACGTTTCCGCAATATTGAAGAGCGCTTGCATATCAAGAGTGAAAATAGGCAGCGAAAGAATGTGTTTTGTCCCCCAAAGCAAAAAAACTTTCTGGTTTCCCAGTTTGCTTCTTTGAAGAGCCAAAAGGGCATAAAATAGTAACAAAAAAAGGGAAACCCCCCCAACAGATGTACAAGAGCGTGCCTGTGAGGATCCTGAAACAGCTTCCCCTTCTCTTGTTGCGCATTTTTTCAGGTCTGGGCTGTGCGAGGCTGCGACAGGCGACGCCTGAGCCCGCCAGCCCCTTCTGCGGGGCTGGCGGGACGTGGCTGCGTGTGGCCCGCTGCGCTCGCTGGAAGACGCCCGGCGCAGGCAGAGCAAGCCGACGATGGTACAAACGGCACACGCGCTCCCAGCCAGGCCCAAGGGGACCCAGTAAGGGGAAAAAAAAGCAGAGGAAAGTAAACGAGGCTCCAGGGAAATTAAGGCAAAGTGGAAGTCCTGGCAGAGCGAGGTAATAATTTCCTTTCTGAATGAGTAACTGTTTAGAATTTAACCAGGCGAACACGATTAAACCAAATGAATATAAATTCTAGGTGCGGTAGTAAGTAATGAAGTGAAGAAAATGAACAGCGCCTAATTAACAAGAAAATAGGATCTGCCATAACGCGTTGGAATCTAATGAAAAATGAAGGTCCAACTTCCCCTTTCAAAGTTTTTCCAGATGGAAAATACCCCTGTTTTACATCCGGCGTCTTCTGAAATATCCCGGGGATTACAGCTGCTGGGGAGAACTGTACCTGATCAAATGACAGGGGCGGGGGAGCCATTTTGCAAAATACTTGGAGAAGTAAAGAAGCCGGGAGACGGAGCGTCCGGCGCTCTGCCCAGACACGAACCCAAAAGTGCCCCCTTCACAGGGAAGTGTAACGGAGGAGCGCCAAGCAGCCCTCCCTGGGAGGCAGCCATCGGGACGGCRGCGGCCATCAGACAGAGCGTTGCGGCAATCAAACCGAACGACGGCACGGAACGCGTCGTCCTCCAGCCGGCTTCACCTACGCTTCTTCTCCCCGTTACTTTTATGAGACAAATCAACGCCTACGCTGCGTTCCGGAGGCCTGGCGTCGGCGCGGCTAACCGCACGCACCCCGAGGAGGGATCCGGCCCTACGGGGCAGCTGGGCTCCCGAAGCAGCATCTTCTGAGAGAGAGAAAGGCGGGGAGCCCCAAGACAGGGCACCCGCGCTTGCACGACTCTCCAGGAACCTCTGCAGCCCTTCCTGCCTGCAAACGACTAATTTCTTTTTTTTTTTTTTTTTTTAATCTGCACGACCCTTTTTGATCAGAACCACTGGGTTTATCTGGGGGCTGCTCGCCGCGACCTGGCAACGCCACAGAGAAGGAGGAAAGCCCCATCCCCCGCCTGCTGCGCAGGGCCGCGGCCCCAGCGCGCCCACGGCACCCTCCGCGACGCCGGCCTCGGCCCGCCGGCGTGCTTCTTGGCGGCTCGGGCCCGACGCGCTGAACAACCCCGTTACGGTCATTATACGTTATGACTRAATGGGAAGGAGCGGGAGGACGGCGCCTCGCAGGCCAACACCCGCCCCCCCCGCGGGCACGGGGGCCTCCCAGCCCGCAGATTCGGGCCTCTCCACTCCAGCCGCGGGCGGGAC
>JAYKAV010001077.1:477611-585387 GCA_035582835.1 Phoebastria nigripes
GCCCCCGGGGCCCCGCGGGCGCCCCGGCCCGGCCCGCCCGGGCCCACCCGCTTCCAGAGGAAGCTGGAAGACCGAACCGCCGGGCGCCGGCCCTGGCCGCCTTGGGGGGCGAGAGCGCGGGGACGCCCGCCTCGCCTCGCGCGCCCGAGCTGCCGCTTTGTACCCTCCCAACGGCCGCCCCTCCGACCCCCGAAAGCGCYGGCCCGCTCTGCGTCTCGGGGCCGAAACTGGGGGAACGACTGCTGGGTACTGGACTTTTCGCCGTTACACCTTTGGGTTTTTCTCTTCCCGACAGGGCCCTAACCTGATTATTAATCAGCCTGACGAGCTGCTGGATGGCATGTCCGAGTGGTGCAAGGAGCATCACGGGAAGGTAACCCTTCTAGAGCAGTCATGCTACGCTTTCTCTTTCTTTGCGACGATGAGAATAACGTATAATTCAGAATTACTAGTTGCAGTGCAGTCACCCAAAAAGGGACAACTCCTGTGCTGAACAGTTTGCAATCAAACAGAGGAGATAAAGATTGGGAGACAGTAAGTATCGTCCTTAACGTTGTACCGAGGAGCTGACGCGTAGCATTTTGCCCAAGGTCCCRCAAGCCATCCGTGGCGCGGCTGCGAATTGCCTTCGTGTATCTTTAGTCTTCATCCTGCATCTCAGCTGCGAGATTGCCCTGAAGCGGCCTGTGCTTTGTAGCCTRGTTTTTAATAAGTTTGAATAGTGCTGGAAGCTACTTTCTAACTTGAGAGCCAGAAGCATCAGCAAAGGCCAACAGCGAGCGAATGGTCCCCTGAGATGGCTGGAGCGAGAGCTCACGGGAGAGCCGCAGGCAGGGYGAGAGGCGCATCAGCGGGCCTGGGAACGGGATCCGCCGCTCAGATGTGCGCCGCTGGTTCCCGTCTTCAAAGGCGGAGGCTCGGCATCCTGCCTCTCAGCCTGCGGTTAAGAAGTCGGGTTCAGCTCCCCGGTCTGCTCGCTGAGCTGTGGGCCGTGCCCTGCCTCTGCCCGAGCCCTGGCTGTGGGCCGGCTTGGATGGGCTCCTCTGACAGCTCCTCCCGGTGACGCCTGTTCCGTGTTGCATAACGTAATTCAAAGAATAATTCCGACGGAGAGGTGAGGGGAAGACGTGGCTGGAAGTCCCAACTAAGAACAGGCACGAGGTGGGTGTAGAATAGTCCAGAGCCGGCAAAATGCAAATTTATCACTGCAAATTTTGGTACTTGTAGAATTAAACAGGCCGATTTACTGTAAACATTGGATTGTTATTTTGGCCCGTCCCCTCAGCGCTGTATGCCTAGCATATTTTTTTGCCGAAAGCTTAACTTTTGCAGCAAGAGATTATTTTCAGTTCTTTCAGCCCCTGAAGAAGGCTTCCTCCTTGCCAGTAGCAAGAAAGCGAATGGATTTTCCAATCCCTGATTATGAATTGAAATTCAAGTTAGTTTTCAATTAAGGGCTGAAGTTTTAAGACTCCCATAACCCCTCCCCTCCTCCCCCCTTCGGCATCTCGCTCTCCCCGGGAAGGATTAGCACGAGTTTGGAAAATGAATATCAATTTACCGTGATGGGTGCTTTTCCCCTTCTCCAGTTGAGGACTCAGGCTCGGCTTCAGTTCACGAGTGAATTGAAGATGGTAGCGTACGTTGTCACTGCTCCTGAGGAGCTACTTGTTTTTAATTGACTAAGAAAAGAGAGGCAATTAGAATATAGATAAAATGCAGCCACGTAATGAATTTTTTAACCACCTCTTGGATCTGTCTAGTAGATTTTTGCGGCACAGTCGTGGAAACATACAGCGTAGCCAGGTGGAAATAAATCACTGAGAACACTTGGAGCAGATTTGACATTTATTGAAAAAAAAGGAAGGAACTTTTCTGATTTATAGGAATCCTGATAAACACTTAAGCCAGGATCCTGGTTATTTCTGTTTATTTATACCTGCTGCTCTGTGCCGGGGAGGCGACTGCCTCTCCTTGAACAGAGAGAAATGTAATACTCTCCTGGATCACATACGTACAGGTGTATAAACGAGGCTTGCGTAATGTCTCGGTAATTGAGAAGAACCCCTAGAAAGTACAGCAACCGGGAAAGAAAAAAAAAAACAAAACCCAACCCCAAACCCCATGGGCCCGTCAGCGTTGTGAGGGCTATGCCACGATCGCCTTTACTTGCGTGGGTTTTTACTTCCCGAGCGGCGCCCTGCACGTCAGTCAGGCCTGCTTGTGGAGATACCCAGAGAGAGTAAAGGCAAGGGGATGTTCCAGAATATTGAAACACCGAGTTCAGTTGGTACTTCTGGGCACGCTGGGGAACAAACAGTACTTGAAGGGTTGACCTTTTGCTGTTGAGCATTTCTGGAAGTATCTTTTCTGGCAGTGTGTTTCTGATTTATGATGGATGGCTCTTTTTTGCAGTCTGGCCTTACTAAGGCTGTGAAGGAGAGTAAAATTTCCTTGCAGCAGGCAGAGTATGAGTTTCTGTCCTTTGTACGACAACAGACGCCCCCGGGTCTCTGTCCCCTTGCAGGTAAAGTATGTTCTTTCTTCATAATAACAGTATCATCCCTCCTGCAGCTCCCAGCTGGGTGCCGAAGGGCCCACTGATGCACGTGGCGGGGATGCTTTAGTTTTCCATGCTGAGATCCAGCACGCGCATCAAAACCTGTTTAGTAAGGAGGGGTTCAGTAATGGCATCATCCATTCTGCAGATTCCCTAAAGCAAATACGGCACGTCATTACTGCGGGAAACTTCAATTCTTTTTTGCGTTAGTGTTTCCGTGTACGGTTATAAGTGGGGTGGGCAACTTAACTGCCGACAGCAACCTGCGACAGTAAAATCTGAGCAGCAAACCCAACGGCATCTTTTCCTCACTGCGTATCGAGCCAAACGCCAAGTATGAATCTTCCAAATGTCCTGCTACCTGGAACTACGTTTGGGACGTTCACATACGGTCTTGGGACTGGTGCTGAGTGAAATTCATCCCAATGCCCATTTTCACTTGGCAGAAAACCCGATGCTTGCATAATACTTTGATATTTATCTGCGTGACAGAAATTGTAGGAGTAGTAACTGCAGAATTAATAGAGGGATTACRTATTTAAACCGCGCGTGATCCTGCAATGAAAATCTGACAAACCTTTACAATCATATTTGCTAGAAAATGGGATAAATGAGCTGCTTGTGAATAGCTTCTCATACCCTATGATSTTTCCCCAGCGCACTTAGCCTGCTTCTCGTTTAGATGTCGTTTGTAGCAGCTTTGCAACGTCTCTGAAGAAACATCTTGTTTTGTGTCTTTGTAGGTAACTCTGTTCATGCAGATAAGAAATTTCTTGACAAATACATGCCTCAGTTCATGAGGCATCTTCATTACAGGATCATTGATGTGAGCACTGTCAAAGAACTTTGCAGGTAAATGTTCCCCAAATTAAGTAGCGGTATGAAAGATAATCTCGGGAAGCCTGTTAAGTGGCGCTAACGCGCGCTCTTCCTTTACAAGGTTCAAGGCTGCTGGGAGAGGGCTGCCTGCAGCCACCTCGTTCTTTCATCTCTTCTGTTCCAGGGGACGCACAGAACGAGCCGTGAAGTACTCCGCCAGCGGTGTGCTCTGGAGTTTGCAGCACTTGACTGGCAGGGTTGTGGCTTCTCTGGGTGCCCGTGAAACCGAAATGCTTTCACCAATTGTAGCAAACCCGCAGCAGCCACCGGACATGTTTTTGAAGCCCAGTTTCCTTTTTTAAGTGGCACTTTTTTCCGCTTACAGACGCTGGTATCCAGAAGAGTACGAGTTTGCACCAAAGAAGGCAGCTTCTCACAGGTGAGGTTTCTGCTTTTGTCTGTAACAGAGCAGGGCTTGGCCCGCAGGAACCATGCCCTTCACGAGCAGAACGTGGAGCTCCCTTTGAATTCCAGGCACGCTGCTTCTAGTGCAGACGGTGGTGGCGGAGGCTGCGTGCTTCTGCTCCCTGTCGTACGTTTGTATTCTCCCACCTGAAGCCTGCTTAGCGTAGGGAAAGGGATTATTAAAATACAGAGAATCAGAAGTTTCCTTCTCTGTTCTGATTCACTTTGTTTACTATTCAAGCCAAGATGCTTGTTTGGCAATGTCGATACATCTATTGCTTCTTCGACATCACACTGAGAAATCACGTGAAAACAGTGGCTGGGTTTTATCTGTCCTTGCTTTGGGCAGAGTTGTTCGCGGAGACGCTAAAATTGGAAGACTGCAAATGGGGAGACGAGAGTTCTGTTCCTGGCTATCTCCCGAGTTCGTCATCTGCCGGCGAGCTCGCTCTCCTTTCTGTGGAAGGGTTTAATTTTGAGTTACTCCCCTGCCAGCATCAGAGGCATCTCTAAAAGTTGCGGTTGCCTCAAAGTTTCGGAAGAAAAGATTCTGTGCAATATTAACGCACGTTTCTAGAAAGCTACGTTTTCTAGTTCTTCCGAACGGAGGAGACAGTGGGTCCTGTGGGATCCRCAGGCTTTGATAAGTCCATGCATACTGTATACTGTAGGCACAGTAAGTGCGTCCATTTTGCTCTTTCATCTGGGCAGACTAAACGTAGAAAAAAGCGCACCTGCGCGTTGAAACACCTGCGGTGGACTTTTTGTAGGTGGTGTTTGGTGCTTAGAGCTACGGCTGTCCTAAACGACAGTGAAAAGGAGTCGCTGTGCCTTTACCTCTCTGCTCTGACGCAGCCRTGCTAGGCAGGAGAGGCGGCTCTGGTACAAAAAGAGAAGGGGTGACTGTCGTAGAGGCCTCGATCGAAATCGCGGGTCGGCGTGCCGCACAGCAGAAATATGCAGTAAGGTTACTACGTCTGTATGGACCTTACCGTCTGAGCAGGCAGAACTGGCCCAAGCAGGAGCTGAAAGCTGGTCTCCGGAGCCCTCGTCTCTGTTGTCTTGGATTGAATTGCTTTTAATAGTCGAAGCTGTGGAACCTGTTGGTTTTCAGGAGCTTCCGTGTCCCACAGTGACATAAACTAATAAGCTGTATGTTACTCCCTGGCACGCCAGCGCTGGTGGACTTTTATTGCTTTCCACATACCCGAGACTAGCGATGGCTGTTTTTATTTCTGACGGATGTGCGATCCGTGCATATCAGAGTTTGATTTCTTACAGCCTGGAATTTTTCAGAAACGTGGGAATCCAGATGTAGGTGAAGATGTGCGCAGGCGTTTTGAAACCCTCCTTAATTCTCTTTCAGAGCACTCGATGACATCAGGGAAAGCATCAAAGAACTCCAGTTCTACAGAGATAGCATCTTCAAGAGGAAAACGGATGAAAAGAAAAGGAAACTAATAGAGAACGGAGAAAGCGATAAAACTGCCAGCTGATTTCTCATCCTACCATGCCATCCTGCGGCACGTACTAGATGCGTCTTCTGGTTCTTTTCTGTTTGCCAGTCTCTTGAGAAGCTGCACCCTTCACTTACCTTGTTTCTTAACAGCTGTTGAAATGCAGATGGAAGCCCGAGTTACTGCTTCTTTTCTGTTTGAGCAGGGAATCGACACCCTCGAGTCTCGGCAGCTTCTTTGTTTGTATGTGCTTGGTAAAACACGCTGTTTGATACTCCTCTTCATCTGGTTTTAGATGCAGCCTTTCACTACACAATAAAAACAGTTCTGTTGAACGACGGTGTTTTCCTACAGCCTTTCTTTTGTGCTTGCCGTCAGCTGCTAGGTGAACCAGCCTCTCGTAGGTTTGCAAAAGAAAACGCTCTGGGAAATTATTTTCGTTGCATAGCAATGGTGTGTGCGCCTGTTGCACTCGTGGGCAGTTAACGAGACAGTCCTTTTGTGCAACACCGCCGTTTAGAAACAGGCTAAAAGTTGCACATCGGTACATTGCTAAYGCGCTGTAATTCCAGTCACACAGCTGTCTGCGGTTCCGAGGTGAGCGCTGGTTTGCCGTATCACGCTACCACGCGGGCAGCGTCCGCGCGCAAGGGAACGGCACGAGCCGCTTGATTTGGGAGCGGGCGGGTGACACGTCAATTTACACAAAAACTAACGTCCTGCGGGTCCTTCGGGTCAGGACGGAAATACCGATGCGATAGCTCATCGGCCTTTAATAATCACTTGGAAAGCCTCTGGCCCGTGACACTTCCCGTTTTCACAACGCGCTCGTGAGAATAGGAAATACGAAAAGCTGCTTCCCTGACCTAAACTGACCCRTGGGTCAGGTTTATGGAGAAAGCGTTACTACTTTTTAGATGTGCAGTCTGGGAAAAGCGAGGTATAAAAGGAACGTATGTCGGGAGAGGGGCCCGACCTTTTCTCTGCAAGTAGCGCGCTCTGTTCAGCAACACTTTGCAGAACATTGCAGTTACAATGAAAGCATTCTTAAAACATTCTGTTTAATAACAGAAASCGTGACGTGACTCGATACTGAACAGCTACCTGCAAATCACGCAGTAGAGCAGGTAAACGCACCTATGGCAGGGACAACTGTGATATCCCAGAAATCAACGGCACACGCGTTAAGAGTGAAAAAATGAAACGTATCGCTGATTATTGGACACAACCACACAAATAATTGAATCGTTTTGTGTCTGCGCGTCCCCGGTGTTTGCTGCACTAGTCATTACTTCAGCGTAGCAGCTTCTAAGGAGAAGGTACTGCAGAGCTTTACAAACGTTAAGCTCTTTGCTAACGAAAGTACTGGCGGGGAAGGGTCTGAAGTGCTGGCCCAGAACCGCAGCGATGACTGAAGGGGTCCCCTGCCAGCTTGTCAGTTCACGAGAGACGTATTCATTTCCTTTAACCGCCTAATACAGCAGCGACTCATGAGGAGAAAGAAAAAGCCTGCTAAATACAGGGCGAGGAATCGGGGAACCCTCGCAACGCTGCCTTTCCTTTTACCTCTGAGAAAACAGCTCTTGGCAGCACCAACCGGGATGGGAACAGATGCCAGTGGAGGCAGACGCCCGGGTGTTCGCTGCAGAAATCCCTGGGCGCAAGCGGGCGAGACAGACCAGCTGGGAAAGGCTGCAGCCTTTCGGCAAGGGGGTCCTGGTTTCTACCCCAGCCGAAACCAGGACAAGGGGGTTTCCTCCAACTCGGGTGAAAGCACCGGCAGCACCTCTGCGAGCTCCGTTAGAGGGGAGGTCAAAAGGTGGCTGGACGTCCTTTGTTGTTATTAATTGCCGAATGACGTTGGACAAATCCCCCTACGCCAAAATTTCCTCATTTTTCCCCCTTTTCAATTCCATTTATGCTGTCTGGTATTTCCATTGCTCCCTCGGCAGCGTGAGTGAATAGGCTAAAAGCTCTCTAAACGCTGTACAAGCTTGCCTTGAAGTGCACGAGGAGCCACATCGATTTAATGGGAGTATTTACGTGCTCATTGAACCTTTTTGTGCGTTTGGTGTTTTAGGACGGAGCCCGGGGCAGTGGGTTCACGCTCTGATTGACGGGGAGGAGCACCCGCGGTACAAGGCGTTACAGCATTAGGCAGTGCGAGTGCTGGGCAAYGCCAGCACACCAGCAGAACCAATCTGCTTTCCAAATAAACGCATCCTGCCACGTTTACTTGGCCACATTAAAAAACAAGTCACCCGTGCTACGTGAATTCATCAAAAACGGGAAGAGTGGGCGATGCAAGAGATGCAGCTAGCCCCTCAGCTTCTGGGGTGTTAAAACAACAAAGGTTTGCATTTGGAAGGTTTGTCACATATTACTACATACCTGACCACATACGTGACGAGAGGCTCTGGGGGTGCTGCAGAGGTTGCGACCCATCCCTGGAGSGACACAGACAGGCTTTTACTCCCGTTACCGGTATCAGTGCAAGCTTTTCACATCACCAAAGCTGCCAGCTAAATTCCGACTGAAGGATCAGCAGCAGCAGCGATAAGCAAGTGAGTCTTGTAAATCCCAGAGTCAGCTCGCGGGTCTGGCCATAAAAAAATATCCCGCGCCTCGTCAACAGAGTAAGTTTTAGCTAAAGGCACAGTGGACGGAAAGAAGCACGTAGCCCCACGTTGCTTCTGGGGAGCCGTTTTTCAGAGGAGACCTCTGTTTCCCTCCTGCAGCGTGTCCTCATACAACAGCACGCACTGGTACGCTGCTACCAAAATAGCACGAGGGGGAGAGATGATCACGTTTACCTTCCCGCACAGAATGAAAACCTGATGCCTTTCTGCTCGGACCGTGTCAGCAGCGTATATTTTACACGTTGGCCTTTTACAGGATCATGCCTTGAGCCATCTGAATAGAAAAACGCCCTTTCATACATTGCAGACCTACTCGTAACACCACCAATATCTTCTCTCCCGTGCACGTGGCAAACCCGACAGATTGCCGCCGAGAYGTACTCTGCATTTCAGTTAAACATAACTATCTGCTGATTCCCCACCCACGCCTATTCCGGACTCATCAATATTAACGTGCCCTTGCTCGTTGGCAGTTCTCACTGGTTTGGCGCTCTCCATCGGGGTCCAAGGTGTGGACCTGCTCCCAAAAGCCCCCCCGAGCCGCCGGAGGGGCCCCACCAGACCCCCCCCACCCCCAAAGGGGTACTGCTGGGCAAGCCCCCGCACCTGAAAACCCGGGGGCTGCAGGAGCATCCCGCGCGGCACCCCTTCTCCCGCCCCACGTCGGGGCACGAGGAGGAGGTGCGTAGGTAGAGGACCGATGGCAGGTGAGGGGCTTATCCATCCGCGAAAACAAGGCAGGGAAACCTCCATTTACAGAGCAAACAGAGGACGAAACAGCCATGCTCTGCAATTTTCCAGAGTTGGCCATTAGATGATTTGCCTGAGTTTTCCTTTCCCCACTTTTTCCTCCACCAGCTTATTTGCAAATCAACTCATTGAAAAAAACCCACCAAACCCAACTATTTCTGCCGTTCTTCCTGCAGGGACTCCAGTCTGGCTCCCGGAGCCGACCAGCCGCAGCAAACGCTGATTCTCAGAAAAGAGAAAGGTCTCTCCTGACCTCCAATACCTCCGCAGCTTTGCGGGGTGGCTGCTGCTGCCAGCTTCAACTGAGAAAAATTTCACCTCGAGCTGCCATTCAAAAATAAAACACCTTCAATAAACAGCGTGATCGTCCTCTGAAAACCACAATGGATAGCGCTCCCTCTTGCCCGGAGATGTGTTTCACACCAGGACCGAGCCGGTTACTGGGAGATGCGCTGCCGGCTCCAGGAGCCAGCCTGGGATGGAGGAGCAGGACTCGGCAGCCAGAAAATACTGGAAATCAGTATTTAGACTCGGCAGGATTTCAACAACAAAACGCTTCCAAGCCCTGAACGTGCCGGAGGATCCCGTGCTGCCGGGGTCCCCGTGTCTGCGGCTCGTTCCTGCAGCGTCCCAGGCAGGGAGCAGCACCTCTGCCCTGCCTGGCTAGGGCTGGCGAAGGACTAGCTACGTGCCCCTCACTGCCACCTGAAACCTCTGCTGGCCTCGGAAACTGGGTTCCCTGCTAACAGAAACYGCTGCTAAAGGGCTCTTTTCCAACGCCACAGTGCACGCTAGACCTTAAGCCCCCACGCTTAAGTCGGAATGAATAAACAGCAGCTTTAGAGCCACAGCTTCCATTTTCTCTTGCAAAGCCTGAGGGCGAGATGAGATCGAGGTCCCCGTGATGACGAGGCGCCGTGGAGGTCGGTGGGAAGCATGCTTACATCTGGCTCGCCTGCTATTGCCGTATGAGCGGGGAGCAGCGCACCCCTGGAGCGGGGCAGGTACCCGAGCAGGGGGTCCGCACCGCACCGCCGACCCCCAGCCCGTGCCAAAATCCAGAGGGGCTCCAGCGGCAGCAAGATTTGCTTCAGAGCGCTTTGACGTTTTTACCTGAGCGCGAGCAGTAACAGAAATAATTACGAGGAGGGTGAATATTTATAGGCTTCGGGGCCGAGAGGGGCTGCCGCAATAGTCTCCTCCGATCTACTGCTGAAGACAGGTCAGGGTATTTCACCCTCTCGGTCCTCCGGCGGAGGGAGTTACTCATCCTACAGCTTCATTTAACACTACAGAGTCCGATAACATCCTTGAGTTAAAGCTTATCTTCCAGGAACCCGTCCAACCTCCACTTGAGGACAGCAAACGACGGTGAATTCATCATTTCCTTTGTTAAAGTGTTCCAGCGTTTATTCACCCCCGCTGTTACGAAGGTGCCTGTTGTTTCAAATCCGCGTTTCTGTGGCTCACTCTCCTACTCTCTGCCCAGCCCTCCGTCCCCCTCGCCTGCTAGGAGGTCCCCGAGGGCAGAGATGCAGAGGCTGTCCGGGCTCACCTGRCCAGAGGAATAAGGGTGCTGTAGTTTCATCGCTGCTTTTACAGAGTACGCCCGTGTTTGTTCCTCCCCGAGAAGTAGCGATAGTTTTAAATTAACACCAGCAAAGCGAACTTTTATTTTTATGGCTGGAATCAATTAAGTTCTCGCTGCAGAGGTTTTGCTGCGAGATAATTCACCACCACGCGTGGTATTTATTCCGCATGGAAAATGAAGGCACAAGTACCTTCAGCTCACTTCTCCCACGGAAACTCCCCTCACGTGGGGGCTGGTCGTCACCCAAGCACATCCTTCGAACGTTTAAGTCATTTTTCCTACTTTCTAAGTCCTAAAAATGTTTTCCTGGAGTGCAAATTTCCTGCCGAGTAGCAGGTGGGGAAATGCAAGCTCAAACCCCGAGTGCTCCTGGCAGCCCCCAGCCCATCAGCCTCGACTCCAGTGGGCTTCCAGCAGAGCTGCAGCCCCCCGAGCCCCGCAAAGCCCCCGGGACCGGCGAGATGAGGCAGCGCAGGCAGGCGAGGGCACGGGCAGCGCGCTGCCGGGCTTAGAACAGAATAGGCTATTTTCAGTTGGAAACGGTCATCTCGTCCAACTGCCCGGACAGCTCCGGTTATTACAGCACGACGATCAGTACAGCTAATTCTGGTCTGGCAACCCAAAGCAAGCAATACTGGACAGGGTGCACATGCCACGTGTCACGGCTTTTACGGACACAGCCTGGCGAGCAAAACGCTAAAGTCTGCACCAAGCAACATGTTTTCCTAACTGAGTGCTTTCGGCCGGCAGCGCTGCCCGTGCCGCCTGGCCGCTGCCAGCACTGCCCATYGCTGAGCAGAGCTTGCTCAGGGCGCCGGCACGGCACCACGCACGAGCAGACTGTGCACCCTTGACCCAGGTTGCAGGGTACGAGCAGGAAACAAACAGGACAAAACCAACCCCAAAGCGTCCCTTATTCCCCGAAGGGCCGGCCGGAAGGTAYCTGTGTGCGCTGCAGGTGCAGTCTGGTCCCTGCGATGCTTTTAACGCCATCCCTTCACAGCCGGCATCTTGCCTCTTGGCCACTGCTACTGTCCAACCTCCCGCGAGATGCCCCGGAGAAAAGAGCTACCGGTCTATAAACCAAAAGGGTATAAAAGAGCACACAGGGTGTACGTCTCCCTGGTTCTTTTTTATTGCGGGTATTAATAACAATGACCATCCGAGGCTTCTCAATCGCTCTTATTATTTGAACACCTGCTCTTCTAACCGTGGGAATGATTGTTATTGGAGAGAGGCCGTTAAAACGGTTAATGGTGCAAATAAATGAGTCTTTCAAACGTCCCTCTCCTTTGTCACCGATTCCTGGCTTAGCAGGCAATTTAAACGTGGTTTCTTTATTTACTGTGCACCGGTACCTGCAGGCGGGCTCAGACCCCCGTTGGGCAGGGCAGCTCCCAGGGGCATCTCCATCCCCTGCTTTGCCTTTGCAGCCAGGCGGCCTCTGGCCCTGCTCGCCCCGAAACGCGGCACGGGGTTATTCGCCGTAGCCAGCGCCTGCCGAGGTGCGTGGCCTGCGGCGCTGCCGGCTCTCCACCCGCCGGCACCCTGGGACGGTGCTGGATTAGCCCTGAGGAGGTGCGGTTCACCGTTGCCCCGGCAGACGGGCGCAGAAAGCTGCCTGGATCCACGCCACGGCCACGCGCCGGCGGAATCTGCTTTATCTTTGATTTCATTTTGTTAGTTTTCCCCCCTTCCTTTGACGACTTCTTTCTGACCTACTTCTCCTCCTTTTCATATTTTATTCCTTTTTAAGCAGCTTTTAGTTTTCTCGAGACATTTTTTTAAGGAAAACATGCCATCTGTGTTTATACATTTTTAAATAGTGTTTATTCTGGCTTCTGAAGTGACTGTGCCGTATGAAGGATTTTTATTTCATTTTCCTGTATTATGCAATAGCTTTCCTGTTTTTATGCGCTGGCATCGTTTGAGGTTCCGATTTAGTACAAATTTGTCGCGCGTCTTGGCAAAGCGCAGATAAAACCCACCAAAGCAGGCGTTATTTTTGCGCTGGAAACGAAGCTCGCTCCTGCGCGAGTCGTGCAGAGGCCGGGGAGGGGGAGAGGGTGCGGACCCCCCCTGCAAGCGCCGGCCCCTTTGCACCGCTCGCTTGTCCAGGGGTACTCACACGAGTTGTTATTTCTGTGCGCGAYGCTCTGAAAGCTCGATCGATATTGCCCTGAGGATCGGGGAGGTTTTGAACACTAAAATAACATTTTGCGCTTGCAGTCTTATTATTTATTTAATCAAAGCGCTTTATGAAAAATTACCAACTGATTGAAACGGCCTCGCTCGTAAATGACCAGCAAACGAGACACAACAAAACCTTGTACGCGCTGCCGTGAGAACATCTCTGCCAGAGGAAGGCTTTCTAGGCGGTCCTGCATCGCGCCTCCATCCCGGCATCTACGGTAGTGTTAAGCTGTTCTGGCACGAGCGGCGTTCGGATGAGAACGCGCGCCGCCGCTGCCCTTCTCCCGCTCTTTCATGCCACGGGCAGCCGTAATCAGACGGTGAAGCCCAGCGCGTCGGCGGAGAGACCCTTCTGCGGAGATGACAGGCAGCGCCATCAAACAAACCTTCCTCCTTTTCCTCTCCCAACCTCCTTTCTTGAAAAGGCAAAGGGGACGCAAACGACATAACGGGCAGCACATCCCTTCGCTTTCCCCCAAGGTACCTGGGGTGTGAAAAACGACAAGGACTTCTGTTTGTTTGCTTTTAAACAACTTCAGAAAAGTACGGCTACCTCCTTGCCGGGAGATGTGACGTGACCTCACCCAGCAACCTGGTACCAGGCTGGGGACTCTCGGTCCTGCCACAACGGCCTGCTGCCGCATCGGCATTCCAGCCCGTCTGCAGCCCCTGGGTACGGCGATGTGAATAACAGTGTGTTTTTGGACGTGGTAGTTAAAAAAAAAATTACTTGAAGGCAAATATAGAGTGTGCCTGGGTTTTTCAATTTAATTTAATAAATTATCTTGGCTCCAGTAATTATTTATTTGAAATAGGAATTTGCTGAGAGGCCTCAAGTCCCTTTAATACTACATTAATAGTGTAACCACGGATTACTGATGCAATTCTAAAGCAAGTTAAAAAACCGCATCACTTATTCCGTCCAGGTTTTGAAGCCACTCTTGCCCTGAACGTGCAATTGCTCTGGTTGGAAACACCCACCCCTGGCAGCACCGAAAGCATTGCAGGAGAAGCATTATCCCATAGTTAAAACAAAGAAAATAACCCCGATGCCCCCAGAACGAGCAGCGGAGAGACCCCAGGGCCCTCCCCGGGAAGGGAAGGTGCAGGCAGCCCCTCGAGCTGYGCTACTCCCAGTGCCCGCAGCCTGCCGCAGCGGAGGAGGTTTACCGACAAATAACCCACTTTGTTTGGAAATATTTTGTGCTTCCCTTTTCCAGCGATAAGTCAACATTTTTCCCCACGCTCCATCAAGCTCTAATTATTTATATCTGGCAGAAAAAACCCGCCCAGAAAACCAGAACAGTTGTCGACTCGCTCCAGATCCTGCAGGAGGTTTTCAGCACAGCTTGGAGCTGAAGCGATCTCCCTCTCAAATCCCACACCAGCTCTCTGTCCGCTTTAATAGCAGCATCCTCGCCCTTCTCGCGCACAACCATGCCTGAGCACCCTCCGACACTGGGATGGAGTATTTTCCTTCACGGCTTTCTCCCTAAGGAAGCGGGGCAGTGGCGCAGGCTCCGTTAGCCGAGTGCTGCGGGAAGCCCCAGCCAACAGCCAGAGAAGGTCTTTCCCTGCCTGCGGGTCCCGCTCCAGCTCTTTCTGTGCAGCTTTGCCGCTCCGCGAAGCCGCGGGGGGAAAGCACCTGCAGCGCATCCCAGGGCGGGAGAGCAGCGGCAGCCGGGATGTGCCCCACGGGGACGACATCCCCTCCCTCTGCCCGGGGGGCTGCGGCAAACCRTTACTGTCCCTGTCGCAAAGCACATACGAAGAGAAGAGCCTCACGTTGCCTTTCCGAGCTAYTGTGGCAGTGGGAAGGACACGGATCGATATATGCCGGGTGGCCAAAGCCCTCAGACCAAGAGGGAACCGCAGGAGCCCTAATCAGATGGAAAGAGAAAATATTTTCATTTTGACTACAAGTCAAATAGCACTTGTGCGATTTCCCTCCAATTCCCCTTGCTCGACGCGCCCCTGGGCTCCCAATCCATCTCATCAACCCTTTTATTTGCCTCTGTGCTTGGAACAAATATTTTATGCGTGTTTATGCAACATTTTTTTATGATCCAGTCTGCCACCGGATTTCCAAAGTAAATGAAATACAGCACGGCGGTCACGTACCGGGGTGAAAGCCATTTAATGCGTATGTAAATCCACCTCCTTGGACAGAAAGCCATATAAAGATAGTTAACGACACGTTAAAACCTGTTTACTGCACAGGGCGAATTTGTTTTCCAGTTCACTGTTCAGAACCAGAGTCCCTGCAGCTCCCGGCACCGTCAGGCTGGAGGCTTTTCCAGACACGAGGCGGTCGAGCTTCCCACGATGGCAGAGAGAGCAACCAGTTGTCCGTCCATCCATCCAGACATAACCATCTTTTCTCTGCCCTCCCCTGCGCCTCTCACTCTATTCATCCGTCCGCACTGTACCATTTGGGTGTGAACCATGGAAATCGGGGAAAAATACCAGCTCGTGCTACACCGAAGCAAAGGGAGAGCGCGCAAGACCCTTGCACTTTTCGCTTTTGCTTGGCTTCAGAGTGGCCCACTTGAATTCCCACTTTTCYGAGAAAGCACCGTGCCCTTTCCCCCCTGCTCCTCAGCACAGCCCCCGGCTCCACCGCAACTCTCCAGACGAGCTGCTGCACATCTGCAGCCCGCAGCACGGGCACGACACCGCCCTTATTAAGGCAAAGAAACGGCAAACCCCGAGCAAAATCCCCCCCAGTCCGTTTAGGCAGAGCTGGACGGCTGCTCGGAGACGGCAGGGATGCTGCGGGCAGCCCAGCCCCGGGGCAGCGCTGCCAGCGCTGCCCACCGGCTGTGGGAGATGACAGGGTGCAGCTGTATGGGCTCAAGGTCGGCTGCAGACAGCCTGGAACAGAAAACCTTCAGATGTGTGGGTGTTTTTTTTTTTTTTTGTCCTTTTTTTTTCCCCGCCTGCTGCTGTTGATGATACCCTTTTACTGGAATAACTCACTGATGCTGACAGATAAGCTTTTAGGATAGTGAAATCTCCGTGACACTTTAAGTGCTCTAAATGACAAAACAAGGACGTGCAAAATTATCCCGCGTGTACTCGATAAAACACAACTTGTCAGAAACTCGTGTGCCGCTTCAGCTGCCCGGGCCCCCGTGAGGACGGGCCACCCCCACCCGTCCCGGGGGCTGTCCTGGCAGCGGACAAGAGAGCAGAAAAGCGTGGGCAGAGGAAAAAGAGAGGAAAAGGGCAAGACACGGGTCATCGTGGTGAGGAAGAGCACGGCCCGGGRTGCAGCCCAGGTGCCCCGCACGGAGCAACGGGGATGGAGGCTCCTTCTGGTGTAAGGGACCCATCGTTTACGGMGGGCAGGGCTGCCTCTCCCCACCACCTCCCGAGTGATGGATGAGGACCAAATGGCTGTAAATGGCCGGGTGCTGAAGCGACGTTTTATCCGTTGTGCCGAAGGAGCCGGGAACAGCGGGCTCGGTGCTACGCACGGGGCACCCACTGTCAGCCGAGCGCCAAGGGACACGGGGAGGGAGAGGTGACGGTCAGCGAGAGATCCGAGCGGGGAAAAGAGAATAAATGGGCGTGATCCGCCAGACGCGATAACGGGCGTGACAGAGCCTAACAGGGCAAGCATTTTGAAAAAGAAACAATTAGCCGGTGAGCTAAGCGGCCCCGAATTACCCCCGCGGCACTCTGCGCCCAGGGAAGGTTGCTCTTAAGGGCCAGGAGAGCTAACAGACGATTCACCTGAAACCCCTTTTGCTGCCCTGCGTGCCATGGAGACCCCCTTTTCCGGGGAGCGCCTTCGCCGGGCCGGCTCCCGTGGCGTGGGGGTACCCTCCGGGGACGAGGATGCTCGGGCCCGGGCCCCACGGGACCGTGAACAGCAGCGAGGGTCAGCCGGCCGGCGGGAAGGCAATTAAGCAAGGCAAATGGGGAACGGCGAGGCTGAGGCGCAGGAGCCCGCGTTGCCCCCGGGGCGGCCGGGGCTGCGCCCCCGCCCCGCAGCGGCTGCAGTTGCGGGAGCCCCGCCGGCGGGGGAGCTCCGAGACCGGCGGAGAGGCTGGGCCCCGCCGCCGGCTGGGCCGAGCCCCTCGCGTTCTTGGCTTTTCTGCGCAAAGGTGGGTCGTGTTCCTCCTCGCRCGCGACTGCGAGGTCGGTGCTTTGAACAGCGGTCCCCAAACCTCGCTCGCGCTCAGGAGGAGACAGCAAAAGGTATTCTTCGGCTCATTTCACACAGCGTTTGCTTTGCCTTTTACCACCGAAGTGAGTCGTATGTGCTTGAAAAAGCAGCACCGCTGGAAAAACAAACCAACAAAACCCCCTAATCCTCCTCCTCTGTCAAAAATTTCAGAATGAGAAGCAGCCTACCAGCGGCAGACGTTCTCCCGAAAGGCCCGAGAGCAGTGCCTGGGCTGAGGACGCGAATCCCGGCCGCCTCCGAGCAGCCCCGGTGCCCGAAGCGCGTTGCACCCCGGGGTCCGTGCCTCCCCCRCGGGGCAGCTCCCAGCAGGCAGCCCGGGATGCGGACCCTCCCCGGGGCTGGCCACGGCGCGTCGTGGGGTAAAACCCCAGTGCGTGCTTCGAACATCACACGCCTTTGCGTTCAACACGGCTAAGGCCCTCTCTTTTCCTCTAAAGCCGATGTTTGCCGAGCGAACGGACAGACCGATAGGTAAAGGAGAGGGAGCAACAAAAGAGATTGTCTGTGTGAGTCGGGCAGCCAGAAGTACCATCACTCTACATCTGCTTGAATCCGGTGTAACGTTTAACCGATTTAAAAAGAAAATATTTCCTCTCTGTATTCTGAAATAAACGCGCAGCCTGGGCGAAGGCGCAACCGGAGCAGTCGCCCTGCAACCTCTGCTTTCCCTGGCCGCCGTCCGCCTCCTGCGCTGTGCCAGCTCCGTGCACCGCACTTGAATAAAATAAAATAAACGTGTGCTCCCGACCCAGGCAGAGAAGACTGGAGGGAGGATCGCGCTCTCCAAACTTTGCAGAGGGGAAATGAAGCGCAGAGAGATGAAGTGGCCTGCTTAAGGTTGCATGGGGAATTTGTAGTGGAGCCGAGAATCGAGCCGAGATCTCCAGGGCCCTCATCTACTTCTTCCACCTCAAGATATTCCTTCCTCTTTCCCTCTACATAGCCAAGTTAAAAATAAAACTGCGTTTCATTTCCCTTTGGCGGCAATGTGACTTCAGTGCAGCAGTCCAGCCTGTGAACTGCCCGGGCCGCGGCGTCACCAGGATGCTGCCTGTTTCTCTGCAGCGCTCTCGCGCCCTGTGGGTTTTAGGGGACGTGTGCGTCTGTGTGCGCGCGCGCGTGTGTGTGTATATATATATTTGTGTGCATACACATTAATTAGGTTACATGGCACTTTCCTCCCCACAATTCAAGCGGAACCTCTTCATAGGCCCCTTTGAAGCGAATCTCTGTCGGTTCAGAGAAACTTTTCATCGTCAGCCAGTGCTCCGCAGCGCCTGTTCGCATTGTTCCCTTCAGTCGGAATAGAACTCCTGATAACAACGGAGAAAAAGGCTTTCGGTTCCCGGTGCTGTCGCATGTGCAAAGCCCGCCCGCGCTAGGATGCGAGGGAGCCGGCTGCCATCCTCCTCGCGACTCAGGGGGGAGAATAAGGTGATGAAGGCTTTGATTGCTGGGTTTAATCCGTGCCGCGGGAGCCGGACAGGAGCTCCCTTTGGGGATGGCTTGCGGTGAGTCGCAACTTCGCGCTGACATTGTTTGTTGGGGAAACAACGGGCTGTGATTGCTGTGGGCCCAATTAAGCACTCTCCGACGCGCACGGGTAGGTGTGTGTTACGTGCACCGTCGGCTCCCGCGGGCTGAGTACTCCTTGCGCACAAATCCCTTCCAGGGGCTCCGGGCTTTGGCTGTGCCCCACCACGAGCTGCGGCTGCGCCAGCTCTCCTTGCAGACAGGCTCTCCTGGACGCCGGCTCGATTGCGGGGCGGGTGCCAAGGCCTTTTTTTGGAGGGGAAATGTCTGCGCTGATATCGGCAGCAAGCCCTCAGCAGCACCCAGAGGGCTAGAGAACAGCTGGTGGAAGGCTCCCCTGCTTTGCCTGCTGCTGACTCCGACAGTTTGGATCTGCTCAGCATCCCCCTGAGTTCTCCAACCTGTTGTGTCCTTCTGTTCTCTCTCGTCTACTCGCTAACGCCCCTAGGGCGGGAGCTGCCTGTTTTACCAGGGAGGTGCACGGGCTGTAGGATTTTACCTGCAAGCCATATCCGCAAACGCCCCCGCGTTTCCCCTGCACGAGTTTCGATGATCGAACCGCTGCTTACGAACACAACCCCAAAACAGCCACCAAAGCCGTTCTCCCGAGCTGCAGGCGCCCCAATGGCATCGCTGCTGTTGCTGCAGTTGGTCTTGTGGTGTCTCCCAAATACAGAGAGCTGCAGAGCAGCGAGCGGAGGGAGAGGGAAGAAAAGCAGCTCATTTTTAGGGAGCATGGCGATGAAGTCAGGACAGAAACACTGCTCAGAGCCTGCAGGTCTCCCTTGGGCGGTTATTTTAAGAAGGCACAGCTCCTGTGGTCAAAGGGAGGTACTAAAGGTACATATTATCTTTCCAGGTATAATCCCCTTGTTTCAAAATGGAATGAGAATCTCCTGCAGGAGCGAAGATTGTTTTGTTCCTCGTTTGCAAAGGGGAGGAGGAGAGAGAAGCCCTGGCTGCATCGCCGTGCCGTGTAGGTGTCTGCACGAGCCTGGGACTCGTGGCACGTGTCAGCAGGGAAGGCAAGCGTCCCACCTCTTTGATTCCTGTGTGATTGGCATCAGATGCTTGGCATTATCACTCTTGCCTTCTCCCCCAGTACCTCAGGCCTGTATCCAAGGCAGCAGTGCACGTTTTGGATGGTATTTTTGGTCTGCGAGCCTCTACGGAGGATGGGCTGCCCGGGCACCGGAGGCACCCCAGGCTCCCCAGCACTCCTGCTGCTCCCCTGGGAGGTGACAGGCTGGGGAAGGCTCGGCAAGAGAAATGGCCATGCTCGAGCCATTTGTTTAAGGGACCGTTCATCCCAGAACCTCGCGATTTATCTCCCATGCTTTTTAAAATAAATGCATCATTGCTGACTTCTCAGCTCTATCCTCCAGCATGGCATTGAATGGGCGCCTGGTGCCTCTTCTCCTTACTGCTCTCCCTGCAGGAAACTGGCCTGGGAACACGAGGACTGCACGTTTTCCCGATAAAAGGGGATTCCCTCTATTTGCAGAGCTGCAGCAATCCTCGAAGCAGACATGGGAAAGGTTTGGCGTTGCTCGCTGGGTTTCTTCTCTCCGCTCATTCTGCACACCGCGGAGCAGCCTAACCGACCAGGTACCGACCAGGTACCCCCAGCACCTCTCCACGCGTGCCCTTCCATCGCCAAAGCCACCTGCATGCTCCCAGCGAGACGAGACCTCCACCGTTCCCGGCTCGCCCCAGAAGCAGGGCATCGACAGCGTCCCACGGGAATTTAAACACCCAGATACAGCGCCCAGGTGGAAGGTACCTGCTGAGAAGCCAAGCCTACGGCTCTGCAGCCGTGCCTTCCGAAGAAACACGCTTCACGTGTAATCCTACTTGCACCTCACGCCCGCCAGAACCCACCCAGTCAAATATCACAGGCAGCTTTTAAAAGGTCTGAGTAAGTTTTTAATCATCAATAATACGAGTAGATAAACCAGGGCTAATCAAATCACTCCCTTCAGAACAAAAGGTTATCAGTAAAAAAGATGAGGGGAAACGTATTCCTGTCACAAACGGCTTCGCAGACCTCGCCGGGAGTGCCGTGCGTGTGTTTGACAGAGGCAGCGAGGTGTGCGTCGGCCTCCGTGGAGGAGGGATGCTGCTCTGCCCTGCCCTGCCCKGCYGCACCAACATCCCCCAACGTTTTGCACGGCACCGTTACCCATCGGCAACGGGGGGGGCCGGCTGGAGCGGGGTTCGACCCCGCGTGGGATTCCCAGCACAACAATGCACACGCAGCTGAAATTTCCCACGTCGGCGCGGGCTCTTCCAGCCAGCTCGCCGCGGCAGTGGCAGAGCTGGAGCCAGCAGAATAAGCTCGGACGAGGTCTTTCTAGAAAGTCATCTCTCTCTAATGTTCAGGCAGCAAAAAATGCAAACAATATGTTTTGGGACAATTATTTCCCTTTCCAGAGGACAGAGTCGCTTGGCCTGGGGTCTTTGTCGTGTCCTCTGCTGTGTGCTCTAATTGCCCCGAGATCCTCTACCTGGAGAGAGCCTTAATACGTAATTATATACCATTAGCGATGAGAATAACATGACAACTGCTTTGGAGAATCACGCAGAGCACAATTTCTGCCAGTCTCCTAGATACCACAGACACATAAGTATCGGTCTCATTTTGTAGGAGAGAGTGTTTTGGAAGAATTATTTAAAGCCGGTAATACAAACTGCAGACGCACAATCCCGGTTTCACAGGGCTCAGATTAAAACCAAAGGGAAAATTCGCCACAAAGGCCAATCAACTGGTAGGATTTTTTAATTTTTTTTTTTTTTTTTTTTTTTTTTTTTTTTAAAAAAACCTAATTAAAAGCAGAGTTAATGTAGCAAAAAGGAAGCCAGCCTTCAGAAAATTCGCTTGTGTGCTCTCCGCCTGGACATTGCGTGGATGTCTGGTGTTGATTTAAAGACTTCAAGAAGCTGCGCTGCCATCCCTAGGTAAACTGTTCTCATGTTTTATGACCCTGCTGCTAAGAATTTGTCACATATTTCTCGCCTGAATTTGTCCGACTTCCATTTCTAACCACTAGGTATAATTTTGCCTTTTCCTATTCTGCTCAAGAGCCATCTGCTGTCAGAAACCTCCCCCTCCTCTGGGTAGCCGGGGAGAAGGCCAGTGCTCCCTTAGCCGATCCTTACAGCACACCTCGCCCCTTTTCTTCCCTCTTCCCAGTCACTTTTCAACACGGAGACTCAGATGAGTCCAGACTTTTCCAGAGCTGTTTTACCCCACTTTCTGGAAACTACCCTTACAATTTCACCATGCAAAACCCACTTAATCGCAGGTGGGGATGTGCCAAGATCTTTCTCCTCAAGCCGTGGCTCTGCCTGAAAATGTCTTTCTTGGCAAAGCACCACAGCAGCTCCCGGCTCCAGGACCCTCTCCTTCCTCCTCCCGACAACGTCACCAGGGTTTCATCCGCCGTGATGGCAAGAGCAGTGGCACGCACGATGCCACAAGACATTTGAGGACCGCCAGAAGGATGGTCCCCCGTTCACCGTGGGTATGACACTGCTGACTGCTATGGGACCTTGCGGTCCTGGCCAGGCGATACGCCTCGGTGCTGCCGCTTCCCTGCGACACACGGCTGCGCAAGAATAACAGGGCACGCCAGCAGCGGGCTGCCGGCATCCCCTCCACACCCTGCGCTTCTAACACCCTGTGCAGCGTGGTCCAGCCTGCCCCATGTGCGCTTCGGGACTTCTCCCGCTCCGTCACACTCCTCCAGCTCTTCCCCTTTGAAGTGTTTTTCACCCTGAAGGATGGCACTGTCAACCCGTCCCTGGTGAATAAAGAAAAGCAAACAGAAACCTTTGGAGATGCTCCGAGTCCCAAGGACAAGGCTGGCTGCTGCCAAGGTCACAGGCGCAAAGATATTCATCTTCATTCCTCACCATCACCATACAGTCTTAGCCTGAGAGAACCGAGCCGTTTCCGGGCTGCGCGTTTTTAAAGGATGAGGGAGCACAGGATGGTTCAAGAGGAGATTGCTTCGTAAGACAATGGCTGAGCTGATAATGCCAGCTAAAGTCAGGCCACCGGGGACCTCTTACAATTTTAAGATCCAATCAACTTTAAAATATTACTGTCTCAGGCAGGCGGCAAGTCTTGGAATAGAAAACAAGCGATCCTGTTTTATTTACAGGGGGTGGGGGGGGGGAAGGACGTTCTCCTTGTCCTCACCCAYGTATTGAAATATTAATGGTGTTTGTGTGTGTTGCTGTGTTAACATCGCATTTCCAGAGCTCAATCTATGAAACCTCTGGTCCAAACACTTAACGCTACGCTACCAGCTGCGTGGGAGAAGCGAATGGGAGAGCTGCAGAGGGTAGGGGCAGCAAGGGCACCAAGAGCAGCCTCGGGGAGAGGCTGCAACCAGAGCGATCTGTACCTTATTCCCCCTCTCCTCCAAGTGAAACCTTCTCCGACTCCACCATCTTTCTGGTGGCCAGACGTCACCGCTCCGGAGCGGCTCGCCCAGCATCAGTGGATGCACGGCTAGCCTCGCCGCGGCCGAGCCAACGAGAGGAGAGCGGCTGCAGKGACCGCGATCTTGGGTTAGCGAGTCTATTTGGAAACTCCAAAATCTTCAGGTGCATCTGACCTTCTTCACCCCTTGTAATTACCATTCTGCAATTACACCCCTCTTAATTACGAATTTCTGCAAGATTCAAGCCTCGCTTGCAGAAATTTGGCTTGGGAATAACCACACAACAGCAGCCCCACTCCTGTGTCTCGGTTGTGTCGCACTGAAATCCCCCATACGTTGCCTATCTGTTGGGATGCTGTTATACAGCACGGGAGGCTCTTTGCAACGAGTGCGTGCGCTGTATACCTCTGTTACTGTCTTAGAAGCGCTTATGTGACACATCATCATTTTGCCTTAGCCGGTAGCCACAGTGGGATGGCAGTGGTGATGACTGCATTATATATTTTATCATAAAAACAAAAGCAACGACTACAACAGATTCTTAATAAAAATGTGTCTCTCGCCGGTGCAGAGTGCGAGTTAAACACTGTGTAACATCAAGCAATTTGTAGCGTCTGCACACGCTATCGTGCAAACGTCCCCAAAGTGCCCCATGAAAAAGTCAATAACATCAATAAAATCAACAACAAATAAAAAGCAGCCTGGCTCGGTGGCAAGCTCTATTCAAGAGGAAACGTCTCAGCTGCCTTTTAAACAGGCTTAGCGAGAAGCATCCCCACACGCCGGGGAGGACGAGCGCGCTCCTCCCCGAGAAGCATGCCGCGACGAAAATTCACGAACGAGCRCACGCAAAGTGGCACCACCCCGTGCCCGTTCCCCGCATCAACGCCATCCTTCAGACGGCGAGCACCACACTGCCTCCGCGGGGCTGGCTGTCCTCACGGGGCACGAGCATCCCCGGCAGCCCCAAGGGCACCCAGTCAGCCCAGGCGCCTCTAGAAACTATCGCGATACAAGCAACAGGTGAGAGCTGTCCTTGCGCCCTACTGCTTTCTGCTGGGCTTTGCAGAATGTCCCCTAAAACTCCTATTTGCTTCTGCGTTGTCTGATGTTGCCCTACTCTTCCCACCTGCCAGGACCCGAGCGCTCTAAGTTATGCCGCTTCTTTTATTATGTACCCATTCATCCATCCCCGAGATTCAAATTCATCCTCCTTTATGAAGAATTAACTTGTTGGAGCTGATTTATGAAGACTGGCAGGCACCTGTGCTGAAGCAGTGCTCTAATACGTTCATCATGAAGTCCTGTAGTTATTCCTAAAAGAGCTCATGTTAATGCCTCGCATTAAAATTCATATTTTATTTCTACATAACTAAATGTCTCTCTGCAATCTTTAAGATATGCCCTTCAGAACCTGGATATTTTATTTGCTTTTTTTTCGGTCAGGGATTGAAGCGACGAGGGTGAAGTTTCCCCCAAACAAGGGGTGGCACTGGCACAGGGTGGCAGGTTGTGCGTTCGTCGTGCGTTACGTGCTTTGGGTCTGACTGACAGCTAGGGCTTGTCAAATTATATCCTCCGTCAAACGTGACTCACTTTTCTTAACGCAGGTAACAGAACCGTTTTCCTTAAGAATATAACCTTTTCTAATTCCACTTTTACTAACAGGAGCCAGATTGCACTGAAAAAACCACAGATTTTAGCTTTGCATTCTTCCGAAAGACTCTTCAATTTGCGAGGGGCRAGTGGAGTACGAGCCCAGGCATGCGCTGGAGGAGCAGCTCCAGGGGAGCCTTTCATGTGAACCAGCCCACGGAGGAAGTAATGGGCATGAAAGCAGAGCTAYGGGGGGTAAAGTCCTGAATAGCGTGGTGGGAATTTTTTTTCCGCTTTCAATCCAGGCATATTTCATTCCCCAAAGGCCCCGGTAGAAACAAATCCACTGGAACCCATTGAATTTGGCACACATTCAGTGTAAAACTTAATTGGCCCGCGTTCACTCAAGCTGGCCCAACAGCCCAGCCCAGCGCCTTTGAATACCAAATGTGTGCCTGACGGGTGGCCAGACTCTGCTCCTGCTCGGGGTAGGGATGCCGTGGGTGTCTGAAGCCCTGCCCGGGAACAGAAAGCCTCTCTGTTTGCTCGATGGAGCGGAGCAGCCKCCGGAGACCCCTGCTCGGCACCGCTCGTTGCCCAGGACCCCGCTGCAGAAGACTCCCAACACCTGGGCTGTCCCCTACCTCCGGGCTCCTCTTCCCTGCCTTTCTTGCTCCACCCCTACCCCCTGCATCTTTTCCAATTTGACATCTTTGTCCTCAACCTAAGTCTTTGCAGCCCGCTTCCCACAGCAGGACAAAACAACCCATGAGCAGCCACAAAATGAAAATAAAAAACCCGAGGGACCCGGGTGAACACAGCTGGGGGTAGGAAATGGGTCGAGGGGCTCTGCCGCAGCGTGGGGAGCCCCTGGCATCGCTGGGGCAGGYGCTGCCGGCACCTCCGCGGCGCTCCCCCCTGCCGCCCGCGCGGTTCGGAGCGGGCCTCGCGGGAAAGCGTCGGCGGAAACAAAGCGCCGCGAGCTAACAACCGATTCCAGCATTCTGCTGCTGATCATAATTGACCACTTAAAGCCTGAGCTACAGCACTAATTTGATAGGACTGTAATCAATTGTGTTTCTCGCTCTCAGATCTAGGGAAAGAAAGGAAAGGAGTGGGAAAGTTAATCTGAATTTTTTTTGCCCACCACTGCAGCAGAAGAACCTCATCCCTTGTGATTATTGATGTTAGGAGCAGGCTGCTTTGCTGGAAGCACTTGAACGCGGATAACCCCTGCTCCAAAGAAGATCCACCCTCAGCAAGGCAGGCACGGAGGCTGTCTGCAGCATGGCCGCTGCATGGCTTTTAGCCTTCTRTGAGGGACGCGGCACTTGCCGGAGCCGAGAAGCCAGGATGGCTCTGAGCAGGAGAGGCAGCAACGGGCCAGGYTCGGCGTGCCACTGGTGATGGCCATCACCCAGGCCGTCCAGGGAGGCAGCAGATGTCTTAATCCCGCTCCCGCCCCTGGATCTGATCCAAACCAGATTGAAGTCAGTGGAAATCTTCCCATCGGCTCCCCCGGGCTTTCAGCCAGACGGTCAGCAGCGTATTGAGTTCCTAGGACGCGAGACAGAAAGACGGACGGAAAGCCCGAGCAGAGCTGCTGCGCGACTCCCATGCGAATGCACAAGCGGTTTTTGCTGCAAAGAGGACACGAATACATCCCTTAACGGCACTGCTGCTGCCCGGGGAAGTGCTCGAGACCTTCCCGTGGAAATCCGGCATCGCCTGGCACGGCGAGCCCCCTCCGAGCATCCTCGGTGGCGTGCCCGGCACGCTCCTGCCCGCATCCCCGTCTGCTCGGCGGTGACGCCCAGCTCAGCACCGTGGGATGGGACAAGCCGCGCACTGCCTGCGTCCACGGGCCGGCGGCGCTGCGGAGGACGGATCCGCTCCCGCTTATTTATTTGTTTTCGCGGGGCGGTACAGAAAATGACAGCTAACAAACTGCCTGCCAGCGACCTCCCTTCCCCGTGTCCTTTGAAGCTAAGCTAACCGCTGGCTTTGAACCCCCTCTGTTTATTATGTGCAGCAACRCTTACGCGCTTCTCGGCTGACATAAATTATAGAGCGTTAGTAGAAAGAAAAGGAGGAAGATAATGCAAAATGCCCTCCCAACTAACTTTGCTAATTAAACCACCTCTGAAGCCTTCCCAAACATCCCTATGTTATGACAACGTGACTAGCACGTTCCAGTGAAACTATTAAATTTATATGGTGCAGATAAAATTCAAATGAGACCGTTATTACTCTGTAATAGTGGCTGAGCCACCGCGTCGCACCAAGCCCGAACAAGGCTTTATTCCCAGCCCAGGGACAGACTTCTCTGGCCTCCCCCATCAATCCCCGTGAAAGCACCAACAAAGGACACTCAAACTAGTTTTTCCAGTTACTGAGACTTTTAATTGCTCCATGTAAACATCTGAAAGGACTGGCTTTTCAGAGGGTGGCTTACGGAAACCCCTCCTGCTCGTTAGAGGTGTTTCGGAGAGGTATCACCCAAGTCCTTGCTGCCCCTCGCAGCAAGCTTGACCAGCGAGTGAGCAGCTTTTATTGAGCCAAATCTGTGCTCGGTAGCAAGGCTCCCCCTTAAAAACTCAAAGGCTTTTTCCAACCAGGCGATGCGCTCCCATCCTCTCCGCTCAAGGCATCCTTGTTTTCAAACCTGTTTCCAATACTACAGGAGGAGGATTTATTTCTGTTGTCTTTTTTTTTTTTTTTTTTAAAGGGCTGAAAAAGAGACTTTCTAGCAAGTAGAGGAGTCGTCCCTCGGCAGACTTCTGCTCTTGATCCCGCTTGTGAGGAGGGGATTGATAACATGCTCATCTGTCAAGGGTCCGAGAGCGGCTCCACTTTCCTCCAGAGCAGAATAAAAATGTCACGGGCTGGCGCCTGGCGAGTACCCTGCATTTACTTTCTGTTACCCTTGCGCCAAAGGGAGCGATCCTTTAAGTTGTCCTAAAGGAAGAGGGATCCCTCCGAGCCTGGGTCATTTCTCCTCCTGCCTGGTCTCGCCAAGACACCCACAACACAGAGCAGACGCGTCCTTGCCGGATTTTCCCACTGGATTAGAGAGGATGGCAGCACATCTTCAGGCTGCGACATTACAGCGCGTAAAACGGGCACTGACTGTCGTGACCAGAACCATATTCGTTGTGGAGGTTCAAGCGCTCCCGCAATTAAGTTCTGAAAYGCCACGAGTGTCACGAGGATCAGGTGGACTTTGCAAGAGCTGCTCTTGTCGAAAAGCATTTTTTTGGCTAAAATAACCTTTTGGAAGCCGGGAGCAACATCCTCCCCCTCAACCCTCCAGTCGCTTCTGTCCTCTGCTGAACATTGCTTTTCGCGATACTCCTCATTTTTCCTGTGCCAGAAACGAACCTGACTCTGTATTTCTGCAGAGATGGTAAGAAGAGAGACAGCAAAGGTAGCGACGTCCGCGTGTCCGTGAGGTCAAACGGGTCCAGCCTTTAGGAGTCCTGAGAAGAGGCTTCAAGCCGGAGCATCCTAGGCAYCTTACGTTCAAGACACTAACAGTTGAAAAGAAGCAGGCTTCACGGTTACCCTCTAAATACTGAAGGAGAATAAGGAAGCCCCTGTGCAAGGAGCGTGCTGTCCGAAGAGACCGGCGGTGGGGTGATGAATGAGCGGTTATCCCCCAGGGAGGGACGGGATCCAGGCCGGGGAGGTGAAGCCGCCTTGGGAGAGCGTCCCAGCCAGCACGGCCAGCCGGGCCTCGGCCCTGGCATCTCTGCCATCTCCTCCGTGCCACGACAAAGGCCAGCGCTGGCACCGCAGAGCAAACCTGATTTCTCCCGAATGTTCCTGGGACAGTAACATCTCTCAGATGAGAGCCCCCAACTCCGTGGCTTGGCCCCGTAAATCCGAGTTAGGGCCCTCCCTCGCCTCCGGCTGGGCCTGGGAGGGAACAGGCAGCCGCCGCTGGCAAACGCCGACCCCGGGTCACCGAACACGCGTGATTTACGTAGCGCCGGACCGAGGGGAAGTTTTACAGCATCCCTCCACAGAGCATCCGTCCCATACAGAGAAAGCCTCGCGAAGCAGAATACGGCCCATCCCCGTTGCCCCTCCAGGTGACTTATTTCCCTAAAAACCAGATAAGCACCGTACAGCATATTTATATCGTCCCGGGGGAAGCGGCCCCAGAGCGCGGCGCTCCCTGCTAAACGCTGCTTTCAGGTCATCCCCCCGAGATAAATGGTGCCACACAGATTAATTCCTATCCCAGCACAGCGCTGCACCTTCATCTTCTCCCCCGAGATACATCACCTGCAAAGCAGCAAGTCCCAGGCAAGCCAGCTACAGCCTTCCCACGCCGTCCCCCAGGACGTACAGACCCATAAAGGGAGTTTCCCCGCTGCCGTTCTTACAGAAATACACTGCCGAGGCCAGCGGAAAAGGCCCAGGGGATTGAGGCTCGGGCCGGTACAGCACGATGGGCTGCTGTCCCTGCGTGCTGGGGAAGATTTGTGAGCAAAGGGGCTGCAATAGCAATACCCTGCCGCAAATATTTCTGTTCACCTTGGGAAGGAAGAGCCCTTGCTCCCCAGGCCAAAGCTCAGCGCTGCAAAGCCTGCTGCCCGAGTGAATTCACTATTTCTGGGCGATTATATTTTACTGATGGGTGGTCATCGTTTGCCACTGTAGGATTAATTAGCTGTCAGGCCCCTGGAGCTTTTTGTCTGGCTGCTTTTTTTTAATCGTTACTCCCTCTAGGCAAACAGCAGATAGAAGCGACTTTCATGCCTTAAATAAGGCACGGCGAGAGTTTTCACTCAAAGCAGAAATGAAAGACTGAGCTGGAGACGACTCTTTACGAGGCTCAGAGAYGTTTGGATAACCCCGCGTACACACGCGTGGGTGTCCTTACACCCGTGTGTATTTACAGCGGCATCTCTGCCTGCAGATCCCGGGTGATGCCAGGAGCGAGCACGCCGAAATGCAGTAAGCGACTCTATAAAGAAGAAACTCCAAAGAAAAAAGCGACTTTTGCCTCCAGGTCTGGATCTTGCAAGCCCTGAACACATGATAAATTCTGCTAGGGGAAAACATTTCTGTACAGCTGCTGTATTTACAGGCGCAGGCGAGCTGGAAAGGCATCAGATGGAGCTCTGGATGTTTACTGTTATTTATCCTTTGTATTTTCATGGTGCCGAGAGGCCCTGGGTACTGAACAGCCCCTCGTGCAAGGTACCGCACACACACAAGAAGGCACAGTTCCCCCCAAACCCATACAAGTTAAGAAAAACGGAGACTATAGCTATGTTATCACCCGACGAGAGCTGACCCTAAAAAGTTATATATAACTATAAAGCAATTTAATTCCAGACCCGAATGATGAATTTCACGGCCCAGTTTCTATTCTCGAGCCATCCCTCCCCCTTGCCGAGGCTCTTTTTGGGTGGGTGGGGGAGGTACCTGGAGGGAAACAAGCGCTTTCCCTTCAGATCTCCCTGGGTAACGTTCACACGGATGCAATCGGTCGCGAGCAGCGTCGACGATGCAGAAGCACAAACCGCGACATTTCCGACTATCAAGCGGGGAGCGGAGGGGAGTTGCTGAGATCAGACTCCGCTCTGATCTAACTTGCATCTCTCCAGTTTAAAATCTTAATTGAAATGCTGCTTGAAAGCCTCCTGCTCTCTTCCAAACGTGAGGAGGGGAGACAAACCCCAGCGTTTGCCCAGAACGCCAAAGCAAATGGAAGGAAAACCAGAGCGCTGTTTTTTCTGAAAATGTCATTTTCTGAAAACACAAGCGTACGTTCCCACTCCCCCTGCCTGGCCTGCACCGCCGCCCGTCGCGGGCAGAGGTACGGACCCGTTCCTTCTGCGGAGGGGGACAGGAGGGAGTGGAAAATCCCCTGCCAGCCAAGGCGCGAGCACCGAGCCCGCGCTGCTGCTGGGCGCCAGGGAGCGTCAGCTCCAGACGCCTCGGGAAGCCGCGCTGCCATCCCTCCTCCGATTGCCCTCTCCCTCTCGGGTTTGGAAAGCGGGAGGGGAGGAAGGGGAGAAGAAGGGAGACCGCCGGGTGCGAGCAAAGCTGGCACGCGAACCCCTGCAGCACCGCTCGCTGTGACGGTGCGTCGCGATACCCCGATCCCCCGGTGTGAAGAATCAGCCCAAGCACCCCAGCTATCCTGCGGCGGGCTCGCCGCTCCCGTACGTGATGCCGCGTTTCGTCCCGCTCCCTCCAGTGCTTTTAAAAACAGTTTAAAGACAAGAAACCAAACATAGGAAGAGGGAGGGTTTCGAGGATCCGCGACCCTCTAGGAAATGTAAACACAGAGCGTATATATATTTAATAAGGGGTAATCCCTTATCATGCTGCTCAGCCTCACGGCAAACAGAGACAGCAATTTGCCGAGCCCCTCTGCACACTGCTTGCTCCGCTCTCCTCTGATCCATCGCATGGTTCATTTCACTAGAGCAGGAGAGACTGAAGATAGCTATTGATTTGGGGGAGAATGAAGCTTCCAGGCCTCGTTTTCCACGTGCGYCTGGGAACCGCAGCAAGGTCGGGGCGTGCGTTGGCCAGGGGTATTTGTACCAGGGCGCAGATGATGGGCAGCCCCGGCTTCGCCCCCCGAAGCGCTCCCTCTGCTCGGAGGCACCCGGCCGCTCTGGCCGTCCCGGCATCGGCGCCCCGAGCGCCTGCATCGTGCCCCAGGCTCTTCCCTCTGCCTGCACCAGCTTCCTCCAAACCTGCAGCTTAGCCAGACAGCTATTTTACATGGGAGAGAGGGGGGAAAAACCCAAACCGGCCAGAAACCGATTAGCTGGTAATTACATTTTGCAACATCTGCTACTTGCTACCATTTGTTTTATTATTTCTATTTTAAAAATTGGAATACGCTGAGTTTTTTGCTGTCTGGAACTGCTAAACTGCCTTGAAAGATGTGACGAGCTCCTGCTCGACAGCAGYGGCAGAGCAAGCGCGGCAGAGACACTGCAGCACGTAGGCACCGTGTCAAAGACCGCGCCGAAGCAACGCCAGCCCGGCTGCTAGTTACTTAGCGAGTTATGTATTTAGGGTGCCGCAGACAAACCGTTTGTTCATTTAGGAACCACAGAGCTTAAAAACAAACGAGGCGCTAAAAGGAGGGAACTAAAAAGCAGGGCTTTCATCTGAGGGATGCGGCGCGGCTTTGATAGGGCTCGGAGAAAAGCTCTTTTCTCAGGGGGATAATAATTTTTTTTTTTTTTGCCTTGAGAAGTCCGGTTGGTTGGATCTTCACAGGCTTTCGGTGCTCCCCTCCCCGCCTCCTCACACTTCTACTTCAAAACAAAAGGGAAGAAGTCCCAGATAGCATCATTTTGTTGATCAAAACCCTGCGCTGAACGCTGGCCCAGATGAAGAAACCAGATAGGAGCTTTTCATTATCGCCAGATGAAAACACCCCCTCCCTCAGCGAGCAGAGGATGGCTACGGCGGGCTCCTCCCCTACCCAAGCAGCTATATTTTATGAGCAAAGGAGCTGCGTGCACATCTCCGGCCGTATGCATAGTCAGAGAAAGCCAGATTATCCTGCTCTGGGCACCGGCATTTAGAAGAAAATGGTTTTCTTTCATCTGTCCAAGTAAATCTCTTCCCAACACTTGTGAGCCTGATTGCTGCCAATTTCTGCTGCAGAAACGCAGCCACTGGGAGGGGAAGGCATTAGTAACTAAAAGATGCTCATAACACTTCAAATGAAGCACTTTTTTTTCTTTTTTTTCCCCATCCCACCTCAGGCTGTGTCTCTTCCAGCGTTTTGCTATCTGTTCTTTGAGAAGAATAGATATTTCTGTGTTTGAGCTCCAGCCATTGCAGTCCCCTGCCCAGACACGAAGGTGTTTCTGCTTAGAGGGATGAGCCCCCTTTGCAGCTGGGGCACTATATATACATATATATATACACACACTATATATATATATATTTTTTTTATATATATATGTAGTAGAGGACTTAAAGCACCCCCCCTCGGTGCTACGCAGAGCCGCAGTCTTTCAGGGTGCGTACGGGTGCCAGGCTACGACCATTTTCTGCCCATCCTTATGTGCCTGGATATTGCTGCACATATGTTATGAAAAATTACCCGCTGCTCGGAGAGCTCGGCGATACAATAAGCTCCACATCAACATTAATGAACCCCTGTCTCTCTTGCGAAAGAAAGCTAATGTAGCAACAGCGTTATATTCGGCAAACAAATGCTTGAGACAATTTTTTTAAGCACCAGACAGTAAACAGGACCTAAAATATCCTCATGAATTACAAGAGTCTAAAATCCTCTACCGAGAAATTAATTTAATAGCAGTAAATACTGGAGCAATTTCCCCCATGTGAAATGCCACCGCAACGTTCAGTTAAAAAGCTTCATTTAAGCGGCACGTGGGCACTTGCATGGGGATGGAAATATATTTCATCACATAATGGTATTTTGGCTGCGCAGGAGAGGAAAAGCCTTCGTCCCTCCTGTGCTGGCAGCAGGGCGAGGGATGCGCCTTCCCCCATGGAAGGAGCGTGTACAGAAGAGGGAGAGAAAGCTACAGGGGAATTGCAAGGAGGAAAAAAAAAAAACCAAAACCAAAAAACAAAAACAAATTAAAAAAATTGGGAACAAACAGCAGGTTTAGGGAATTTCTTAAAATTTAGCCTCCCTGGCTGCAAAATGGGCATCGCTGCTCAGCCCCAGCTTTGGTCCGGCCACAGAAGAGGGGGAACGCAGCGCTAGGGCTGGTAATTCCCACTGATTTTGTGGATAAGGTTTTGTACCCTGGAGGGGCCTCCTCTGTGAGAAGCGACATCTGCCGAGATCACCGATCGGCGCCTGCGTTCTCCRGCCGTAATGAGATCTGGGAGAGGACGGAGGAGCCGGCGCGCCGGCCTTCAGGGAGGAAACGGTCTTTGACGAGAATTATGGTAATGGGAGTAGCTGCCTCCCCGCATCGGTTCGGCTGTTATTCTGGGCAAAATTAATAGGTCTAAGGAAAGATCTGATCATAATGACAATCTGGTCTGCGCAGCAGGAGATTTTATAAAGGAGTTGAACTGTGGCTCATTGAAAACACTTCAAGTAATTAGTTACAGGGCTACTTGCTTTCTTTCCTTTTTAATAGTAATAATGGTTATTAATGTTTACAAATTACAGCGGCTCGCTGGAAATGAAAGGATGGCTGGAGCGGTTACCCGGGGAAAGCGGGCGCTCCAAAATTCGGCATCCGCGCTCCCTGGGAGACAGATTTTCTCTCCCCCGACTCAAGCAGCCACTGTAAACAGCCTCTTCCAGCAAGGCTGCGGACGCGCAAGACCAAGTGCTGGCAGATACGAACTGGTTCCGAGTCTAAAAAAGGGGTTTGGCACTGAGGACCAATGGTGCAGCCGCCGCCGTGCAGGCAGACACCCTGGTCTCGCCTGCAAGACAGCCAGGGAAGGCGAGGAGAGAATCGTTCCGCTGATAAATATGTAGGAGAAGCTCAAATCAACCTGAACTTTAGGAAAGAAGAAAGATAATTAAAATATAAATAGACATGTTTGTTTCAAAGATTTATGGCAAGCACGTGACTCAGCCTGAAGATTAATCAGGGAAGTATAATTATGTCTTTGCACAAAAAAAATTATTAAAACCCCTCCCTGCCCCAAATAGCGGAGGAAGGAGGCAGCTGATGCTGCCAAACCACACACGAGGCCRAAGGTTTGAGGAAAGCCACCCGCCGCGGGGATGCTGCCATGCRGGGACCGGGTGGTGCAGGGGCCGACGGGCTTTGCTCGGCTCCGTGGGTGTCACGGCACCTTCCCTTGTTTCCCCCGGAGAGGCTTCATTTCTCCCTGAAACCGCCCACTTTCGTTCTTGGATTTTGCTGGCGCGCTACGCGGCGTGCAGAGAAAACAGGGAGCAGCCGGGGCCGTGTCCCCTTCCCTCGCCCACCGGCCCCGGGTCCCCATCTCAGATGACGAGGGGGAAAAGTAATCTGGGCTCGTTTTCACTGGGGACTCGGCGCAGAAAGCCAGTGGAGGAGTGGCTGGGGCGCTTCGGAGGCTGCGCTGCCGACCGGCACCTCGCTGTCCAGTAATAAAACCCTGACAGCTTCTCCCAAAAGGAGAAGCTGCAGATTCCCATGCTCGAATCGGTCCAGGAACGGACAAAGACTTTCTTTCCGTTTCTTTTTAATTAACCTCTTTCTGTTCCCAAGAGAAAAAACCCCTTTTATCCTTGTACGTTTGACACTGTTCTAATTTCATCGTTTGCTGAAAATAGCCTGGACGCGTCCCAATAAAGGAAATATTGCAGCTGAAGCTGGTGGGACTGCCTGGTGTCAAAGCAGCTCATCACTCCCCATTACAAACCCATCTCCCATCACTTAACAACATCGCCAAGAGAACTGTCTGGGCTGAGAGGGGACACGGGAGGGCCAAGTTCAGCTTAAGAAAAGCACTTGCATTCGCAGAGCGCTCAATTTTGCCACATTTCTGCTGCACGGGGCTACGGCAACCTGTGTTTATGGTACAATGCCTATATTTAAAGTCATTTTTTCCCCCTGTGTGTACCATCTGAAGCTCGAGACGGCAGCCTGGGGAGGATGTGAACCCAAACGCAGATAATTGTGGTTGAGGAGCGGGGCTCGGTTTCTCGCTGTTTGTTTATGTACGATTCAGCAGCACCATAAATAACGACTGCCGAGGCGTGCTTTGCCGTAGCYGTTCCGCACGGAGCTGAGACAGATCTTCGCCACACTCGGCTGTCTGTTGCGAGCCCGTCCTTTCCCCTCTGCGAGGGGTTTTGGGGGCAAAGCTTGCAAAGCAGGGACCGCTTCTCCATCCCCGCAGCCTCCGTCCTGGCCGGGAACTCTACCAGTGCTGCAAGCCACTGACACCATATTCAGGCAGCGTGGTCCAGCCCTGYGAGCGATGGGCTGGGTGAGACCGTGCAAGGCGATTTCCCCTGCACGCCTCTGCACCGGCATCCTCTGCGGACCCCCGAGGATGCGTGTTTGCTCACCGCGTCCCAGCCTAGCACAGCAGCACAGACCTCGCTGGGGACCCRAACTGCCATAACACCAAATAATAAATAATCAAGGGCAGCTAGGCACCTTGGCCATTCATTAAAAGAAATGCAATACCCTGAAATCAATATGCCATCCAAACAACATCACTTTTCACCTCCGCATGTACAGGCCATCCTAAATCAGCTTTCCTCCCCATATTCCCCCGGGCCACCGGCGGGTCCCCTGCAGCCCCGGCTCCTCTTGCATCTCACCTCCTGACTGCATAATTCAGAGTCAGAAGCGTTTCCGCACCTTTTTGGACCCAGGTTAGAGCACCTTGGTAGGAAAGATGTTAACAGGGGGGTTGGGGGAGGTCAGGTAAGCAGAGCGGCTGGCGCCGTGCCCTGGAGTTTGTCGAATAAGACACCGAGCACGGGGAAGCGGTTAAACGAGCTGACCCCGGCGAGCCCCGCTGCGCCCGCCCGGAGTCGGGGACACGCTGGGAAACTCTAATGTGCTGGGATTTCCTTGCTTCCCTGTCTCCCCCCTCACACCTCCAAAGCCATTTCTGGGGATGCAAGGTGTTATCCCGGCAAGGAGCCGTTTTCTCCGCTCTCCTCCTTTTCTTGTAGCCCCTGCAGGCTCTCCAAGGACATTTCAAGGCATAATTATGGCACTAAATATTATTGCCCGAGCTCGTATGACCGGCTTATCGTCCTGGGGGTGCTGCTCAGTGAAGCTTCTCCGTAACCCCATTATAACTCAGGACTCTCAGGATGGGGGGGAGGCGGTGGGAGGTGGATGCAGCACCATCAGCCTCGTGTTCCTCCCCAGAAAGGGATCAAGCGGCCAGGCCAACGCGAGAGATTGATTTGCTGGGAACCGCGCGTGTGTGTGTGTGTCAAACCATGTGTGACGAGCACAAAGATTTGTTTGACATCTCTTTCCACGCAAGGTCAAGTTGTACTCTGCGGCTGCTGACTCAGGCGGTCGGGATGCTGCGGAGCTCTCCTCCCAGGCTCCCGGGAGGGTGGGATGCTGTCCCAGCACGCCCGTTATCACACCCAGTGATACCTGCTTCAACTGGCGTGCCTCCCTTCGCCAAACCTTTCAGGGCTTTCCCCCCATCATTTATTCACACAGCAGCGTTTGCTCGGAGTTGGGGAAGTTTTCTGTACGGAGCCCTTCGGAATAAGACATCAGAGCGCTGTTTGCCAACTGGAAACATAAAAGGAGGAAATACTGTGCAAGCGGCAAACACCTTTACAGCCTCAAGTCGTTCCCCGTTAGCCGTTCCCTACACCGAGACTGTCTCGCTGCCCTGGGCTGTGCACAGGAGAGACTCGCCCCACGGGTCTCTCATTTACCGGCGGGTCCGAGGCCTGAGGGAGCTCTCCATCACAAGGCAGAGCACGTTCTCCGCTCATCGCGCGTACCAGCCGGGAGATGGGTCTTTGCTCTTCACATTATTTACTTTTTATAGACAAAGCTGTGACCCTGGACTGCTTTTTAAAGCTTATCCATCATGTACTTCTCTCCTCTCCCGCTCATCATCAAGGCGAGAGGAGCTCGGTGTGTGGGGAGGGAGGCAGGACGTATTCTGCAGCCTCAGAGCCGGGGACGAAGCCAGCAGCGGGGAATCCTCCCCTGCCCTTCCTGGCGGTGGGACGGCTGACCCAGCCTGGAAGCATCACCTCCTGCAGAGCCCATTTGACATCCACCGAGCCAGGCCGACGCGAGAACACACACACGCACCCCTCTCTGCAAAATTTAGGAGATGAGCAAACAGAAAGCAAGAAATAGTGGAAATTCTTGCACGGGAGTCAAAAAGAACATGCTGTCATTGTGTACTGAGCTAAGCCAGAGCGCCTTGAGCACAGTACATCGAGTGCTTTATTTAGCGTATCTGGAGAGAGAACAGGTAAAATAACTGAGTTCAGGGATGAGGCCACGATTCCCGTGGCTTCGGAGAGCTGAGACTATCAACACGAGAGGTCAGAGCTATTTTCATGAATCAGACTAGCGATGCCAGATCCTCTCCTCTCAGCTGGAAAAAGAGGACTGAGAAAGCTTTTTTCCCCTTTCTTTAAATGACTCTCCATCTCCGAGAGAGCCCATGTCATCCCTGGGCGTTTAGCAATCACGCTGCATCTCGGCAGCCCGATGGGAAACCAGAACCCCCCCAGCCTCTGGCACAGCGGGGCTGGGCTGGCCCGTGGCCCCCGCCTGCCGCAACCCGCGAGGGGCTGCTGTCGAAAAGAGGGAGGCTGCGGTGCTCCCCCTCCTCCCCTGCTGCCTCTGTGGTGCCGCTGACTGTCCGTGACAGAGCATCACTATACATATATACACACACACGYGCATATATATCTATMTACACACACACACACTGACCATATGATGGCCAGCCTCGACACCAAAGGCAGAGGAAAGGCAGTTCCCCCTCCATCCGCATCGCCGGGACACGAGCACATGGGATGGCAAGTGAAGATGCACAGCCACCGGTCCTGCCGCAGGCAGCCCCGCTGCCCGCACATCTGGGCGAAGGCATTGGCGTCGCCTCGCTGTAGCTCAGCATTAACTTTCAGACGTGCTAATCTATCCTCGCCTTCTCTTCTTTCATCTCCGAGCAAACCTCAGAGCCGCTACGCCTTTGCAAGGAAAGGAACAGAAACGCTCCAGGCTACCGAGGCAGATGTCTGCTTTGTTTGGTTTCTTCTTCTCTGTGCACGAGGATCTTGGAAAACAAAGTTAGATATAAAATCCCCTAAATTATTTGAAGAATAAAAAGGCCTCGGTGCGTGCCAGGCAGGCTTTAGGGGAGCGGGGGGAAGAGCCAGCCAAAAAGCTACTGCTGAGCATATTAAAGAATGGCATTATCAAGTGGAACAGACAAGACATGTATATAATGCATAAGTAGTGTTTGCTGCTTCTCCAAACAACTCATAGATCACCAGGACACAAGCTCCTAGGAAGAGCAAAGAAGAAAAGAGAGAGGAATGTGCGACAGCATCAGAAGAGACGTGTCTGCTGCCGAGCAACAGAAAGAGCCTTATCGAAGCCTGGGATCTGGATGGGGCTTGGCGATGCCTGTGGACCTGGGGGACAACCGAAGGGACCCTGCAGACAGGAACCCGAGAAGCGAAGCCCCGGCTCAGCCAAGCTCTCTCCCACCTACCAGCGTGGCTGGCCCCGGTCCCAGCCAGCGCTTTTTAATATGCGGTGCCAGCAGCAGCGCTGACCCCAGACAACGAACGGGGCCCGATAGTTCGGCATCAATCTGCCGAAAGAGCGACCTTCAACCGCTAAAGAAGAGATGTTTTTAAAAACTCATAAGCGTAAGGAAGGTTCATTTGCTTTCTCATTTAGCATATTAAAAGGGTATTATTGCTACAAACAAGAAATCTAAATGAGCCCCCGGTTGCAGCTTTGGATAACGCTTTAGATTAAAGGTGTAGGGTAACGATTAACACGCAGTATATAAACCATTTATCGTTCGTAAACAAGGCAAGACACACTTTCTCTTACGATAAGTGACGGAAGGTCCACAACGAAGCTGCACAGAGACAAAGGAATAACACAAAGAAGTGGAAAGCGTTGGGGAACACGCATAGATCTGGCRGGCTGCGGTGGCTCTGACCGGGGTCCCTTCCTTCCCGCGCTCCAGCTGTTCCAGAGGAGAAGCTGCTGTTTGCAGCCGCGGCCGTTCAGAGTACACCCCAGACCCGCTCCGCATACGCTGGCAGCCCTGAAAGGCCGTCCTGCTCCTTCTACCTTTACCAGGGTCTTCTTTTCTCCCTGTGGATTTGCAAAACCCCCTTTGCCGAAAAACCCGAGTTGCTCGGTTTCATCTCTCGCCTCCTAAGCAGGTTTGTCAGCCCTGCTACGGCCGGGACAGCTCCCGACTCCCGCTCCCGCGTTTTGGAGAGCATGAAAACAGCTCAGGGCAAAAACCCGCCAGCCAACTTAGAGCTGTGAACCTTTCCCCCACACTATTTTTGTGACAGAGGAAGGGAGAAAGGAGATGGGAAAGGTCTTGCTGACGCAACCTAGCAGGGAAATGAGATTGTTATTATTTGTGGGTTTAGATGGCTGCTTGYAGACCTCCTGGGCTTTCTAAGCGCCTCTGATGAGAGGTTACCAGAGAGGCGAGGTGCCCTCGCAGGCGGCTGTCCCCGACTCGTGCTGCTCTGAAACACGCTGGCACCTCTCGCTCCCCTCCCTGCTCGAATGCAAGGACGCCGCGGGAAGCGGAGCCTTGGAAAGCTCCTGCCATGGAGAAATCAGTCACTTTAATTACCCCCTTGCACTGTATTTATCTCCATGAAAGGTCCCTTGCTCCTTTGTCACTGACTGGCAGGGTTAGCAAAAAGAAGCAGGAATGATCTATATGTTTGTTTATTTATTTATTTCAACAGCACCGCCACAGAAAACGGAGCCTCTCCCCCTGAGCTCTTCCTACGGCTCGTGAGCTTACAAACGCTGCTCTCCCCCGGCAGACGGGGGACGTGAGGAGGGACAGCAGAGCAAAAGGGCGCTCTGTTTCCAGGCTGCTACGGATCTCCTGCCTGGCTGTTAGCTTCGGTGTTCCCCGGGCAAGGCAAGAGGCGAGGAGACTGCTCGTGCGTTTGGCACATCGCGGCTGGGAAKGTGTCTGGGTGGGGGTCCCACCACGTGATGGCTGGGGAAGGCGAGGGGGACAGCCCAGCTCCGACGGCCGCGCATCCTCAGCACCGGGTACCAACGAGGGCTCCGCATGCTGAAACGCATCTATCGGCTGCACGTTTTTTGCAGTTTTTGCAATAAGAACCAATTGCCACTGCTACGTAGCCCCCGGCCCTCTCCACCAACCCGCGGCGGATGCAGGAGGGCGTTCTGCTGAACGCCACGACTCAGGGGCTGTGTAATAACGTGTCAGAGGAGCTAAGCCAAGAGGACCTTCAGAGATGCTGGATGATGCAGGGAGCAAGGATGTCTTCTCCCCGCGCTACGGGAGCCCAGGGACCTCCCCGGTGCCTGCGGGGCAGCGAGGCTGCTCCCTTGCTGCACGACTGGGCAAAGGCAACCGGAGACGTGGTTGTGGCTCTTCTCATGGAGGAGAGGCAGCAAGAGCCCTGGGAAGAGCCCAGGGGAGTCCTCCGTGAGCCCAGCCAGGAGGGAAGGCGCGGAGGGTAGCAGATCTGGCACCCAGCACCAGGGCACGCGCTCTCCCCGCGGCGCAGGGGAGGGAGGGAGCGAAGAGGAGCTACATGAAGAGAAACCAGGCGAGGAGAGGCAGAGGGAGGGCAGGGARGGCAGCGTGGCTCTTTCCCCATCCCTGGAGCACCGCTGTCTGCGGCAGGCCCGGCAGCAGAGAAGCACTTTCTGCTGTGACAGGGTTTTTTCTGTGATTGACCCCAATTACAGGAGTCAGCCCACATGGGCTGAGTGCGTCGCTCGTGTCAGCCGGGCAGCTGCTCGGCGCCTGAAAACTCAGCTACCCAAATACATACAAAATAAAGGGCAGTACCACCACCAGGAGCCGGGGGTAAGGGCAGCCGGCACAGCAGCGGATGCCGGCTGCGGTGCAGCATCCCTGGAGAGCCCGGTATGTGCAGAGACCCGTGCAGACCCCGCATCGCCTCCCGGGCGCACCCCAGCRCTGCCCCATCCACCCACGCTTGGCAGGCGCCAGGAGCCGCCCACGGTGCCCGTTTGTTTAAAGCTTTTTCATGAATTTAACGCGGTTTGATCATTTGCACGGTAGCGTCGCAAAAGCAGAAAATCAGAAAGTAAGTCTCCAGGGAATTAGAGACCCCACACCCAGCAGCGTGGTCAGATCCAGCCGCCCGACGCCCGCCACAACCCGGTTTGCACCGTGCGTCACGAGGGATGTTGGAAACGGCCACCACACACGCACACGGGCGCAGGGGAAAGCCCAGCCCTGCTTCCCGGTTTTCGGCTGTTGCCAGAAGCACCCCGGGCCAGGCTGGGTCTGGAGCAAGCTGCCTGCAGACAGCCTGGGGCCGCTCCCATGCGGCTCGCAGCCAGGGGCACGTCTGCTGCCGGCTCCTTGCCAGAGCTGCACGGTGCAAGAAGCAGGAGGAGGAATTGCTTTCTTAATCCATCGCAGGTTTTTGATCCACCTGGGCCATTTAGGGGCACAGGCTACAGGGGAGATGAGCAAGCACATTCCCCGAGACCTCTATTACAAACACAGAAAGGTTGTTTGCGTGCAAAAAGTTTCACAACCACCAAAACACACATCTCCAAACAAACGCCTGAAGTAGCCACCTGCCCAGACAGTATTTATAAGCAACGCTAAACCAGCTGCTGTGTCAAACCATAATGCTGTTGCGTGCCAAACCCAGCAAATTAATCTCTTTCCCCTAACAGCTAAGTGCAATAACAAGCCAGTCTGCGTAGGGCAAATGGCTTTACAAACATTTGGGGGTAAATACACGCTCCCAGCTTCAGTCCCAGAGCGTTTCTCAGCGGTGACCTTGACCTCCATGGGCATAGAGCACGTTATAAAGCACGGAGACACACAAGGCTGGAAAAATACCCGCGCGACCAACTTTCACAACGCCGCAGGACTTACCTGCGTGCCTAGCTGGAGCAAGAGCTCCTGGACATGGGCAAAAACYATCTCAGCTCTACAGCCAACATCTTCTCTACCTTATTTCTTCTACAGTCACTCCTTGAGCTTCTAAGCAAGGTCAACAACAGACGGTGCTAGGGTCTGCGTGCGCGTGGTCTAAAGGCATACATCAAATAACGTTTCTGCTGGATAAATGGAGAAATAAAGACCAAGAGACTCACCCAGGGTCCCAGGCGAAGGCCCTGGGAGAGCACCATGCTGCGCCCAGCTCTGGTGAGTTGGGTGACTCTACACTGCCAGGACATAAGTAACTTCACCTGCCTCCGGGTAAGGCAGCCTCATCACTCACCTCGTTAGCTGTGCCTCATTACTCACCTGCAAATACCTGGGGCCCTGCCGCCCTCCTCACGATGCTCAGGGACTAAGGCAACTTCCGCACCCCCATCTCCCTTGCCCCGCTCGCGTCTCCCAGTTGGGGACGCTTCTCTGTCTCACGCTGCTCCAGCTGCGTTTTCTGAAAAACAGAAATTGCACTCTGCTAAAAGACCCACTTTTGTTATTATTTCATTCCGCTGTTATTAATACCCGATTTGATTCCATTTGTTCCATTTTACGGCTTGTCTCCTGCAATTGCTGCCTTTAGAAACAGTTTTATCTGAGCAGGTGAGGCAGATTATAAATAACTTTTGTGTTGCACCTTGTATTTTAAGCAAGTTTGAGACTTTCCTGATTAGGTGCCTTCCACCAGAGAACCTTGTTCAGCCGGATAATTGCAACCTCGGTTCTTTATCCTCCCCTTTTGTTCTCTTCCCCCCTCGGCAAAGCTGCAATCTTGCACGGGAACATCAGCAGACAAAACCCTTGAAAATAACTCTCCAGAAGAAATCTAATTTATTTTTTAATCTGATTCGGAAATTTGCCAGCAAAATTTCCACAGACAAGCAGAGCCATTTATTACTACTTATCATAGCGGCTGGATCCTCGATCCCGATTTGGGTAATGTAGCAGGGAGGGCGGAGCGTGTGCGTGCGCGAAGAGATGGAGAGAGAAATCTTTTGATATATTATGTATTTGATACAATCTTCCCCCTGATAAGATCAGTAAGCAGAGGACAAAGCGGCGACCTTATCCATTTCAACTGCTGATATTATGAAATACCGAGCGCATATATATAGTTTCATTTCGCTTATTTTGTTTGGTAGGTCCTCTTTTATTTATTTATACATAGACACAGGCACCCATACGTACGCATATAACACTCCTGCCGGGGAAAGAGCTTATTGCAGTTGCTTCCTCATGGACGAAGAGGTTTTGATTGCACTTGTGATGCGAGGATCCTCTTTCCAGTGACAGATATGGGAAAGCGTGGCTCGCCGAGGCCGTTACAGGGTTTGTTTAATGATGTGGCTAATAAGCGTCCACCGCAAAGGCCGCGAATGTGTTCCACGCATCGTCTTTTGGGGTGAAGCGGAGAGAYGGCAAGCACGTGCCAGAACACATGCTGCTCCTAGCTTGCAGGTAAATCATGAGACCGAAGCTTGTGAGATCCGGAGCGACGCGGGCTCTGCCGTCACTCTGTACACCAAAATAATCCTTTTTTCGCCCCCTTTTTCCTTACAGCCCGGCGTACTCGGGCGGCAGGGCCCGGGGGGCTCTGCTCGGCGGGCTGTCCTTTCCCGGCCGTCTCTCCCTGTGCTGCCAGCCGCTGCCCTCTCAGCCTCTGGGGTTCTCCCTGCCTTACGGCTTTTCTTCATTAGGTGGGTTCCCCGGCCGAGCCCGGCTCAGATGCCAAAGTTTCTGCATAAAACTTTCCGTCTCTCTCTTTTCCTTCTCAGAACGATGCCTCCTGTGGGAAGTGTAAATACAGAAAGATGACAACATGTGCATTAGCGCTCATTAGAATGTCATCATTATATCCTGCAAAGTGTCTGCTGAAGGGATCCCTAAAGGACACTTAGAGATGGAGCAGCTGCTCCGGATTTGTTCCAGCTCACATCTCGAGGAAAATGACATTGAGATAAATACGGCGTTGCGAGCGTCTTCGGAGCAGAGCGGGGGAAAAAGAGAGGGGTGATTGCCTTTGCTCGCAGGTCCGAGGCAGGACCTCAGCAGGCTCCCAGCCTGCCCACCCTCTGCCTTTTTAGCATTAATCGTACGCTGCGACGTTTGCGCGGGTACCAGTGGGTCCAGGCAGCAGATCGGTGCGATGGAGAGACGGGTGCCCCAGCTGCCTCTCATCCAGCCAGCTCTGATGCTGGCAGCGATTTATCTGCAGCGTGTGGAGGTTCGTATGGATTCTTTTGGGGAAAAAAAAACCAAAGCAATATCCAAACATCTAGAAGACAACGTATACGTGACCAAACTCTCAGGTGTATTTTAAGCCAGATTGTCATCTGGTGTAAAGCAGAACAATCTCACTTATTACTTCAGTGGAGCGAGCAGATTTTTACAACACAAACTTTAAAACCGCCAGATCCCAGGATGGTACCATTTTCTAACCCGCCTTTGTCCGTGTGATGCCACAAGAGAGGGGAATTCGGGAGGAGTTACGTGTCTGCACGACAATCTCCCCCTCTGCCTGTTTGCATTCAGAGAGAAAGCCTTGAAATAAAGACGCAAACAGTCCCAAGGGCACTCGCTGCAGAAAAGAGAAAGGTTAAGGACTGTGATTGACCATGAGAGGATCCAGAGTCTTATGTTACCCGGAGACCTTGCATGCTTTCCCTGTATCATTACCCAGCAAATAAAGAAAAAAAGCACTGTCTTCAATTTTCCCGTCTCCTAAGAGCCCCCATCATGTCGAGCAGCAAAGCCACAAAGCAGAGGTTCTGTGTTCGGCAGCGACATAAGGGATCATTTTCTGGGAGCGGTGTCACTGTGGCTGGCAGAGGGAGGGGCACCCCCTTCCCAGGGGGCAGGGAGTCTTTTCCACTGCCAGACAATACCGAGACACCCGGAGAGCCGGGGGCAGAGAGCAAGCCGCACGAGGAGCGTCCTCACTCAGCTAACCGTTAGGAACCATTGCTTGTTCTCTGCCGGTACTGAAACGCGGCTCCGGCTATTCAAAGGGGTTGCATACATGCTGCAGAAATGAGAAACAGAGAGCCAGGGTCCCCACAGCAGCAGATGATCCCACCGTCCTTTTGTTTTTCAGAAAAAAACTAATGCCGATCCTGAATGTGCGGTACATTCCAGTTGGTTGAATTACCTCCCGAGCCTCTGGATTTGTTTTGTCATCCATACAAAGAGAATACCCAATTCTTCACCGCTTCTTCAAAATTGCCATGCGGAGGTTTTGGATGTAGATTAAGCAGCCAATGTGTTTCCTGCCACAGGTGGCTGCATTTCAGTAATAGCTTCGTCGGGTTTCTATAGGGGTTGCATTTTGTTTTCGATTTTTAATTGCAAAATAGCAACACGAGATTGCCACACGGCAGATCTGTTAGGATTGCAAAGGGCCCAGGAAAGTCCTCTGGCTGAATGACAAGCGGGCGCGTTGACTTCCACCATCATTTACCGCTGGAGCCTGGGAACTGCGTCCTACGTCCCATAAAACCGCGTTCAGATTCGGCACTTTCTCACCTGCGAGACCTTTTGCAGGCAGATTCTATTAGCAATGTGCCCGCTTTTGGGACATTTGTTTCTCAAAATGGCATTTTGAGAGTTTTTGTTTTGAGAAGTCTTGCTTCCTATTGTTTCACCTTCTGCTGGAAAAGGGCCCCCTCCAATGGAAAGAGATCGGCTCAGAGCAGAGGACCGGTCTCGCACGTGGCGTTGGCGGAGGCGGAGGGAGGGACGACAAGGGCTGCCAGGAGCCAGAGCGGGGACGGTGCCAAGCGACTGCTGCAATGATGGATTTGCTGTGAAATTGCGTCGCCCTGGGGGGAGGCAAACGGTCAGAGCCAGCTGAAAATTTTTCAGAAAACCAGAAAATTTCCATTTGATCAAAACGCAAACGCTCACAAACACATCAGTTCAGATTCTGCTTTGGAGAAGGAAAGGAGCGCAGACCGATGCACGTGGCCGGTGCTGGCACAGGATGCTCTGGGGTCGTGCTCTTGGAGCGGGACCCTCGGGTGCTACCGCAACGCAGATACCCGCGATGGCTGCCAACGCCTCCTCCACACGTGCACGCCGGAGCCGTACCGGCCGTCCAGGAGGAAGGCCTGGGGGCTTGCTCTGCCGGTACCAGTATTTCATCCGTACCTGAGACAAGCTGGAAGCTCTAAAGAGCTCGGTCTTTCTAGATTATAGACTGCTCCCTTCAAATCCGGGCTGTGGGTAACCCCCTTCATTGCTAAACGAGCTAAGTTCACGGGGAAAACATTTTATATATACATAAGTATGTGTATTATATATTACATGTGATGYATATAACATGTATTATTCTATCTGTTCTTATTTACATGTACATATATATACACACATATAGTAACACCTCATCCAACAGAGACTGATTTATTATAACCAGGCCAGGCATTTCCTTACAAATGAATGGCATCTCATTAGGCTGTTTAGGGACCAGAGACATTCAACGTGATTTCACGTCCCTCAAGGCGTGAGGGGGTAAAAAGGCCTCCTGCCTTTAGCACAGACAGTTTTAGTATGGACAGACGTTAGGAGCGATGCCCCCACGCTGAAATGTGCCTTTGCTCCGAGCTGGAAATCAGACACTTCAAAATTCGCGGTGAAAAAAGTTCCCCTTCCAACAGGCGCTTGCCGGCGATCAAAACATTGAGTTTCCCGGCTGACATCCACCATTTAACAAATTCCAAGTGAAAAATCTATTTTGGAATGAAATATTGCCATGCCGCAATCCAGCAGCGCTGAAACGTTTCAATACTACTGCAACACTTCTTCTTCCTCTCTTATTTTTTGCTTAACGTGAAACGATCAAAGACAGGGAGGAACGCAGCGAGCGCCAGACCGGCTGAGACCTGAGGTCCACCTAACCCGGTACGCCGTCTCCAAGGGTGGCCAGCATCAGCTGCTTCAGAGACAGACGGGGAAGCCGTGCGAGAGGCACAGCTGATGCTGCCGGGGCAGGAGGGCCGGTGCAAGGGTACCACGAGCCGTACCGTAAGATGAAGGATGCGGCTCGGGAGTCAGGCAAGGGGCTGATGGAACGGCAGGATACGACGGGGATACCTGAAAATGCTGCAGTTGAGGTTTACGTCCCAAGGTTGGTTGTGCGGATAGCTGGAGGATCAGGTTAGCTCGTGCAGGGACAGGGGTGGAAACGATACGAACGCCCAGCCCCATCGTTAGCAGCAGCAAGACCCACATTTCTAATCCCTCGAGCCGTAGGACATTGTAGACACGTCCAACGCATCACGATTATCGTTACTCGCTTCTGTCGTACTGGGCTGCCTTTGTTAGGCAACCTGAGGGGTCCCTCCTCTCCGCGGTGTCTCCCCTGCACGGGCAGGTCGCTGCATGGGCCGGTGTCTCAGCAAAGCGGCCAGGCAGGACCGCAGGAGGGATTTTCCCGCTGATGTGCAGTATCCAAGGAATCGCCTGCACACGCTTAGCCAGTTTGACTTCAAATACGACTCAGTGAGGATGCAAGATGACTCTGTACAGACAGCTATTTTGCTGGAAACCAGCCTCGTTTGGGTTTTCTTTAATGATTAGGAACTAGTTTGGGCTAAAAGAACTGAAATAAGAATAGATGAAAGGCGTAACCTACTGTGCTTCATGCCATCTCTACGCTGGGTTACCAGCACGCCCACTGTTAGTTGCAGCACAGCTGACAAACGGCGACTTGTTAAGCTGCGGTAACTGGATGATACATCTGAGACTTAAAAGCATAAACAGAGATTCACACCAGCTTGCCTGAACCGAATGCAATTCCCCTTATAGACAAGGCCTCGTCTTCTGTCCTCTTTGCCTTTATGTAATGCTGACAAACTGGATCTCCTCCACGGGTGTAGCAGTACCAGCAAAAGGAGAATCCACCAAAAATCTTTCCAGCATCAAAAACAGTGATTTTTTTTTTTCTTTTTTTTTTTTTTTTTTTTTTTTTTTTTTTTTTTTTTTTTTTGAAGTGCACGTTTGACTCGGCACCTGCAACCTCACGTCTACAAAGCAGAGCTGCCACCTCCCCGAATAGCTGTAATTTCTTTTTAGTTCGATTATTTCTGCACCATACTGTTTGCAACAGCTGAAGCCAACAGTGCTGTTCAGCGTATTATGTACTCTGTGTCAATGCACCATGAAATATTAAGACTACAATAGGTCTGAAGTCACAGAATCATAATCCTTTAATAGCTTGCTTCATTTTTGCTGCTGGAAGATGGCAGACTATTTCTATTTTTAAACAAATGGCATTCATTCTAATGAAGCCAGGGCTCATCTCGAGACAACCGCAGCTGCAGCCCTTTTTCTCCACTGTGGTTTTGAAACTCAGAGTTCAGTCAGGGGGGAGCTGCTGACAACTTTTGATAGCRTTTAACTATGTGGATAAACCTGGGTTTATCTATTTGTTTACAGATGACTGGTTTATTTGCCGGAAAAATATCTTCTTCTGCATTTTTCCAGACCGCCGCATTGACCAGACTGAAGACGCCTGAAAACAATGAGACACGCCTTCAACTCCCAATTCTTAGCATTCCTCTGCAGCGCCTCGGGCCGCAGGATGCGTTGAAGCAGGAGAAGATGCCACTGCATCTCCAGGAGAAGCTACGGGATGGGTGCAGGGCAGCAGCTCCTGCTGCCGCATCCACCACGCAGGCGCGCCGGGACCCTGCCCTCCCTGGCTTTCGGGGAAGCCTTACCCTTTTGGTAGGGTTTTGCATCTCACACCAAAAGTCACCCTGGGCTGGGGCTTGTGTACAAACAGAGCGCGAGAGGAGGGAGAACTGGGTAGTTTCCCAGGGAGAGTCCCACTCCCCGCGTCCCCATTAAATCCCTTTTAGGGGCAGCTATTCGGTGCCTCAACAGATGCACGCTTGCACATTTCTTCTTAATAGAGAGGAGACCTTGGGTTTTAATGCTTTCTTGCAAATTTGCATACCCCTCCTCCTCTCCTTCCATGCCTAAGCTCCCGAAATATAATAAATATTTCACTTTCAAATCTCGATTCATTAAAGGATGCCCAGGAGGGGGAAATAATAAGGTTATCACTTTACAGCCCAAATAAAACACAGAAAGATACGGCCTATAACGTATATTTCAGGCTTTAGGTTGAGATAATTCATACACCACTCCCGGTTAAGACACAAAGATGGTGCTGTGTCAGCATATTRGCTGAAAAAATACCTTCTTGCAATATTTTATGCCTTTTGGTAATGTATCCCAGTTACAGTACATTGCCGCACGTGGGAGACGAGGCAGTCCAGAGCAGCAGTCACTTCTTCTCGGTAAAAAGCTGGGATGTTCCCCTCCTTCACCTCCCTCCCTCCCGTGCTGCGCCAAGGAAAAGAGAAAGCAGAGAAACACACTATTTTTCTGCYGTGTTTTCTCACCGAAGGCATATTTTTTTGCTAAGGCTGCCGAGCTGAGTGGCAGCAGGGCTGAGCGGGATGGGAGAGCCGCCCGTGACAGGCTGCGGAGCGCTCATTTATCATAAGAGCGATTTCCCTACTAATAAAGTGACCTTGTGTAAATAGCTCAACTTTTCACAGCTATCGCATCATTAGGAAAGGACACGCGTTGATAGATAGAGACCACACGGGCTGCTGATCCAGGATGAACTACCGCAGCCAGGGAGGCATTTTTGACGGGGCTGAAGCGCTCCATCATTTAACGACAGAAGGTGCCGGTGAGTAACACAGCTGGGGACACGATCAATTCTGCCCGCAGTCGATGCTGCGGGGAGCTCTGGGCTCCCTTCCTTTGTCCTCTCCAACGGCCAGCGCTCTGCCCAAAGGAGTCGACGTCTCCAAATCACCACCGCCTCGGCAAATCCAGACCYGCGGCAGAAAGCGCATCTGCTGGAGAGCTGCTGGGCTTTCCAGGACGCTGCACGGCGAGGCCCCGCGGGGTCTGGTGGAAGCAAACAAGAGCTTTGCCTGGGACCCAAAGGGTCTCCTTGGGTGCTAGCAGCAAAGCATCCTGCCTTTCGCAAGGCTTGCCGTAGACATCGCCGTGGCTGAACTTCAAAGCAACGAGCCGCAGCAGAGCAGGACACACCGCAGATCCCAAGGGAACAGCGCGGTGCTTTCACCTACCCTCTCCTCCCGACACGGCTGCCGGAGTGGCCACCACCCCTTCTCCGTGCAGTCCGTCCTCCTGTTGCTCTACAACCCTCAGATCATTCCCGCAGTTTTGCAAGTGAGCAAACAAGACGCGCCGGGGCGGGAAGGGGCAGGGGAGAGGGGTGATCTGCAGGGTTACGCTGCAAGGAAAACACCGGTAGCGGGTGTCTTGTGTTGTTATTGTTACYCTCCCATGAATACTCCTGGCTAATCCAGTAATCTATTATTTACGTGTAGCCTAATTAAGGTTGCGAGTAGCTTGATCTTTGTTTACTTAAGTATATAGCAGAAGATTGCCAAGATTAAATAAAATTATCTGCAGGCAGGCAGGGCTGCTGTGCGTGCTCAGAAGGGTGGCTGCGGGGCTGGGGAGCTGCCCTCCTGCCTTTTCGGATGGGGATCACGGAGGCTATTGCATCGTACRCCCTGTTGCCAATTCAAGCTTATCTAATAAAGATTCAGATAAACCAGACCAAACAAAACCCAGTGAAGTCTGAAACCAGCTAATGGGATGTGATTAGCGCTCGTCAGCCTCCGCTTTTACCTGCTACCTGCAGGGCCTCAGCATCCATCCAGCCTCGCTTAGGTGCTGGGGCTGCACGTGTAACGAAACGCACGGGGGGCGGGGGAGAGAATAACACGGTTTTAAACCACGTTCCTATAAAATAAACCTATAGCTGGACCAGCAGCCCCACTGAAATCGCRGCACAGGTGTCCGCGATTCGGCTCTTTCTGTGGCCGAGCAGTGAGATCAGCCTCCGCTCTCCTTTCCGCCGGCTTCACGTCCGAGCCAGCCCCAGAGGAGCTGCTCCGGGCTTGCACCAGCCGTTTTGGATGACGCAGAGGGGCTGGATCCAGCGCCTGCTCCCGGCTCCCGCTCTCACCCCACGGGATCGATCTGTTCGGGCCAGCCCATGAATCATGACTTCCATGAGTTATTGCAAGGAAGTCGATGGGACTATCCATGTGAGTGACTGCGCCCCGACAGGAACGAGGGGTTTGCAAGCTCTCTCGTGATTTACACCAACACAAAGGAAATAGATGAAGCATCCACTGATGTCGATTCCCATTTACTCAGCTACTCTATCTTAGAGGGGACCGTGGATAACGTTGCCTTTTCTGAGCTTCACGGATGAAATATGCCCATAGCATTGCATACATTATGATTTTTATACTTAACAGGCTGGAGAGCTTCCTCTCCTCCCATCAAACCTACGGCACGAGCTGATCCCGCAAGCTGAGCTAGCTAACGAGACTATTACATTCGCAATGTGCACTGCCACCCTACGTCTTCCAAACGCTCTCCAAATGGATCTGTTTGGGCCCATTTTAAATATAAATATTGCTAGGTTCTGCGTTAAATGTGTATGCAATAAGTTTTACAAAACCTTTAACAAATTCTGTGCAGAGGAATATGTTTTCCCATATGGGCTGCTTAAAGAAAGGCAGATGTGAGGTAATCCAAATCCCTCATATGCTTCTCTTCCTTCTCCCTTTCCTTTTGGCAAACTATCTCAGGCAAAGACAAATATTGTATCAGAGAGTTAYGGAAATAAACACGAATACAGCTCAATAGCATAAGAGAATTTCTGGAACGTTTTCTCAGCACAATTAATAGGTAACGTTGCGGGGGGAGCAGGCATACCCGAAATACGCCCGAGGAAGCTAATTTTATTGTGCAGACGGTGCTCTGGGAACCGTGGCATGGGAGCCGCGTTAAGCGAYGTCAGTCAGGAAACTCTTACGAGGCTGCTGAGAAAGACGAGGAAACCCAAGTCAGAAGTTTGAGGGAGAGCAGGTAGACACTGGGCTGAAGCAAGCCGGTGAGCGGGGAACCGGGGGACACGGCCTGCTCCGAGCCAGCCGGGAAGAGGCGGGAGCCGCGTCTCCGGCTCAGGCGCTACGGCGGGTGGAGGGGCTGGGCGGCCGCCTCCCGAAGGGACAGGAATGTCTGGGGGCGGCACCGCCTGTCCCGGACCCCGCTCGGGTGAAGGATGCGCCGAGGCAATTGCCTGCCTCATCATAAATTCTGCAGACGCAGGAACTCCACGGTCTGTGAAGCGCGCGCGCGCGCGCGCTATATGGGAACTACTCATCTTGTGCTGAGAGCGACATAAAAACAGATGGCAAAGATTGCACCCAGAGATAAATCAACGGCGCTTCCACCACTGCGTCCACGGACGTGCCTGCTACAGCAGGGCTCCCCAGCACCCGATTCCCTCGGGGGACGAGCGCAGGGGGTCCCCGAGGCTGAACCTGCAGCTGGAAAACACCGAGCCAAAAGCAGGAGGCGAAACACGAGCACCCAAGCGGTATTTCTCTCCGAAACGCATGTTCTTACGAGAAGAAAAAGAAATAAATATATCGTTCTTCTGCCAGGTTCCTCAGTTCATTAAATAACCCGCCGACATTAAACCAGATGTTGTGTTTTATCGCTTGACTCAGATCATTACGACTTTATTTCTGAAGGGCCCGGAATAAATGAAATGCAGTTATAAAGGTTATTTAACTATTAAAACAACTATTAATTAAAGTTTGCCAAGTCTTGGGGGCTCTGAGGACAAGAAGCAGCTAGGTAAATGTCAGTTATTATTTAATAAGTCACTGTTATTGAAATATGCAGCACGTGAGCTGCCTTCCCAGAAGGAGCTGGGATCTAGCCGCTCGCTGCCATAAATATTTTGCCCAGCGTTTGCAAGGTGGGAGGGTGATTTAGTGTCAGACCCGGTGCCTGCAGGGACCGAGGGCTCATTTAGCAGAGGAAGGGGAGTGGCAGCGGCAGCCCAGGCCAGGCATCCAGCAGAGCCCAGCTCCCCTGCCGAGGGGCTCTCCGGGAAAGGGATCACTCGGAGGCTGGCAGAGTCCTCGGTCCCCGTCCTGGGCTGTCCGCCTACGCAGGGTGTGACGGGCAGCTGCAACGATCACCACCGCATCCCACTTGCGCACTGGTGCAAGTATTTAGCATTTGGGTCTGCCCCTACCTCGCTGCTTGCTCTCGCCGTCCGGGCTGGCTCCTAGCTCGTCCCAGCCTGCGGACGCTGCGGATCAGGGCTATCTCGTGTTTTCTGCCTACGAAGCAACAGCCGCGAGACCTGACCTGGGCTGGAGCCCTTGGAGGATGAAAGAAGGCAATAAATCGTAAAATAGTAACAGCTCTGAGCTCATCTAGGATTTCCGGAAATTGTTCTAATGGCAATAATTACAGAAATAATGCTGAATAAGCCTCCGATGCGTCGGAGCTCGAGGAGTAGAGGAGTTCACTGAGCTGGAACCCAGGAGAAAGAAATATGGAGCTGCTCTTGCATGTTATTCTGTAATTAGGGCTTGCTGCAGCTTTGTCCCCATCCCCCGCATGACGGAGCACACCCGTTTTCCCTCCGGTGATACGAATCGAGGGGAACAGACACCTCACAAGTCCCCGCTTTGTACACGTAAACAAAAATAAAACAGTAATTTGATTCTTTTAAGCGTGAGGGGAGGAAAGAAGGGAGAGAGAGATGAATATGGAGCAGAGAGCCCAAGCGTTAAATCAGGGGGTGAAACGCCTGCCAATGTTTTTTTCAAAAACAAACCAAGAAAATGAAAGGGCTGCAAGCAACCGCCATACCGAGACAATAATCACTAATCAAGTCAAAGTTTCACTCTAATCAGTTCAGTTGTTAAGGGGAAAAAATAGAGCAATGGCTGGGCTCGGAGAATTACCATTCATTACCGTCTCCTGCCTGAGCATTTCATCAGCAGGGCTGAGCCGCCAGGCTCGAGGGGAGCCCTGCTCGGCCGGGCTGGACCTGCCCAGACCTCCTCCCACCCTGCTGGGCTGGGGACCGGCCCTGGGAGGGAGCTGTCACCGCCGAGGGACATTTCCACCCCGGAGGAGGCGCGAATACCAGCGGCAAAGATGCAGGYTCCCGGATCGCGCCAAACACCGGCCAAGCGCTGTGTGAGCAACGAGAGCTTGCTTTTCAAAAGCACTGCGKCGGCGTGACTGCCTCTGCGGAAGGCAGGGCAAGCTTTGTCATCAGGTCGAAGGGAAGGACAGCTAATCCAGCGGAGAGTGCTTTTCGACATGCTAATCCTGTCCTGTCCCATGAGCAACGTCCCAACAATTCTCTTCGCGGCACAGATGGTGACAGGGGCAGGGAGACTTGCCCGCACCAGAAAGGGAATGGTTTTCAGAGCTGTAATTTCAATATACCTAGTTTTGACCCCCAGCCCCGTGCTTGGAGCAGCATCTGCGCCGCGCTCGGCTGCAAAACGGCTAAGCGTGAGGCTCTCCGCAGCGTCGCCCTCGGCTCTACTGCCGACTCCCTGCGTGTCCCTAGAGCRCGTCACCCAACTTCCCTGCGTCTCTGGGTCCCTCTCTGCAACCCAGGGTTTATAAGGACCAGAAGCTGCAAAACGTGATTGCTCTAAGGCAGGGAAAAAGTAAATCGCGCAGACCGTGCCGGGAACTGGAGCATTAGGCCTGCTGCGGAGCGGCCGAGGGGCTGGGGAAGCATGCTAAAAATTCAGATAGCCCCCAAGAGCAGGTTCRCCCTGCCTATAGCTGCTACCAGGTCCTCGCGTGGGCACACGCAAAAGTTCACCCCTTTTCTTTCCCGCCCGCCTGCCCCCAAGATGAAACTGTCTGGGAAGGCAGAGGACAAGTTTTTAGATGTGTCTTGATTTACAAGAAAGAAAAGAAATGATTATACTCTCTGTGATTTACCTTCCCTGCGTTTTACAACCGGAATAAATTGCAATGCTGAATGTTGCTCTGGAATTATTAGTTATCGGGGGGAGCAGCGGTGCCATGAATCTTGCCAGCTGGTAACTCGTCCCCGTGGCACGCTGCAGAGACACTGTGCTGGAGGTTTAACTGGGGGCACGGCGGTTTGGGGAGGGAGGGAGGGAGGAAGGGGCAATGTCCCAGGTTGGGAGCGTCAAGGGAATTGGAGCTCAGGTTGGGAGCGTCAAGGGAATTGGAGCTCAAGGCGGGCGGACTAAGACTTTGTTCACCTCTTGCAATTCTCTAGTTTGCCGGTCTCCTTTCTAGCGTTCTCTTCCCATTCCTCTACACCAGAATTGAGATCCCAGGCTGCAAAGTTTGCAGTCGGGCAAAACGCGATGACCCAGGGCTAGGCTTTGTAACYTACTGAACCAAGACCAGAGCAAAGAACTAACCTGGCCCAAAGAGGGGGCTTGGACCAGAAGATGTCTGGAATTCCCACGTTATCCGGCAGCCTCTGGAGTATTTTTTCACCTACCCTATTGAGCACATCAGCTAGAGGAAAGCAGGCGTCGAGGAAGCCGAGGCCAGCTCAGAGCAGCCCACACCCCAGCGCAACGCCCCCCCCGGCACCGCAGCTGCCCTCCAGCCACCGATGCGCGGTCACGAGCCCCCCCGCTCGTCCCAGCACCCCGGCTGCGAGAACCGCCGCTGCCGGCGGCTTTGGCAGCACAATGCACACAGTCTTGAAATGGATATTGATGAAGTCAGGGAAACTTCTTCTGGAGTCCCGTAAGCGTGAGGTTAGCATTTCAGCCTGATGAACAAAGGTTCATGTTCTTTGTGCAATTTATCTTAAGCAGAGACTCTCAACACCGGGCGAAAAAAACCCACAAAAGCCTTCATGCCAGAGGTGCTGGTGAGCACAGCAGACTGAACTGTGAGCCCAAGAAGGTATCTTCTCATCTGTTTTTCTATGAATTCTGCCAAGTACTTTGAAATCAGTAATAACTTGTTGCAGGGAATTTCACAGAGCAATTATATTCTGTTCAGGAAAGTATTACTATCATTTTTTATTTCTCCTGCATCTTTCTCTCAGTCAGAACTCAACACACGTTTCTGGGTGAGAATAAGCCATTGCATTAAAACATCATATTTCCAGGGTTGGTTTTTTCCCCCTGCCATATGCTTTAGAGACTACTAGATTTCTTGGCTTTTTGGATTATAGGTGCAGGTGTTTTCTCTAGCATAAATGTATATATATGCTTCTTGAGCTGATAGGGTTAACTCAGAACACAGAAATGCGTGCAAATAGCTCAGATAATTGCAATCCCTGTTCATCATTTCGGGCAAACCGAATGTCATCTCCAAGCCAGGCGCTTCTTCACMAGGCTTTGGTAGATGTCTTTAAAATTTCTCTACCTTCTTTAAACTTGCCTATTCTAAACAGCCGTGTGTCATCTGCAAATTGTGTTCCTTCACAGCTTATTGCTTTTCTAGACTGTTAATGACTGTATGGCATAGTCCTGGACCTGGTACAAACCCCAGAGGCACGCTACCCTTAATTGTCTCCAGCCACAATTTCTCTGCTATTCTCTTTGATGCYACGGCCAGCAAAGCAGCAATAAAAGCAGTGTCCCAACAGAGGCCCCTTCCTCCAGGCTCGCAGGGAGCTGCAGAAACAATGCAAAGCCAAATAGCCGCATTCCCCACACAACCCTTCAGTGAGACAGATGAGCGGCTGCTTGCAGAGAGCCCAGCAGAAAGAGGCAGGGCTTCGAAACACACGAAACAGCACGAAGGCTGCCCTGAACTCATCGCTGATGGCGGTGGCATTAGTACCCCGGCTTCAGGAGGGCGGACCAGGCTCAGCAAATGCAGCTGGGATGCGATGCTGGGAGTGGATGAGCAGGTGAAAGCTGCAGCCTGTGCCCCTGTTAGCACGGGTGAAGAAAGGGAGGGAGGCGAGGACTGGCAATAGGCTAGCAGGACAACCTAGCCCATTATATAGGCTATGCTAGCCTATAGGCTAGCAGGCACAACAAGGTCAAGGGATGTAGCCTGCGCGCAAAACCCCACGACGACAAGGTGTAGCAGCCCCTCCAAGCTTCCCTGGAGCCAGCAGCACCTCCAGCCAAGAYGAGAGAGGGACATCAGACAGCTAACCAAAGAACCCATAAACATCAGAGAACTGCGCACAAATATTCCCAGCTTCCCAAGGTTTTGCTTTTTTGCTTGCGGTCTGCAGACCAGAGCAAAAGTTCTCTGATAAAGTGATAATTTCCAGGCCAGMATTGTTTTACTGAGTTCTCGGGCTCAGCGCCGGAGCAGCCACGTGCAGAGCACGGCATCCTCCGCCACTTAGCCCCTGGCCATCGCTGCTGGCTCTGCAGACCCTCTCCAAGCCACCACCAGCCCCAAATGGCGTGTTTAATCGCGCTGACCGGTCGCCCAACATCGCTCTTGTTTCTGAACTGGTTCTGCAAAAACCAAGACTCAGTTTCCAAGGTGGTTAATGCCAGACTACATTTTAATATGGATTTTTAATGGCTTTTCCACAGCGTGGCCTTCAGCAGAAGCTGGAGCTCCTGCTTGCAAGGGCGGCAGGAGCAGGGCTCCCCGGGGAGCCGCAGGCTGGGAGACAGCAAGGAAGGAGCCCTCTCATTCCTTTCAAGGTTTCCCTCATAAATCCTTTCTTAGAAATTCCCTGTAAACACAACGTTGCCAGATGGGTCTTTAGCCCAGGGGAAATTTTTTCGTGTGTGAAAACAGAACGGGGGGGGAGGAGTGGGAAATAAAATTCCCTTCACCTCTATTTTTGACTTTGGCAAAAACAGCAGCGAGCAATATGGTGCAACGATTTATTTTTTTTAAACCTTATTTTCTGGCAGGAGTAATTAGATTATCGACCTGCTCTTTGCTCACTGTCCAGCGCAGGTGACATGACAGCTCTAGAGTAATTGCTGTCTCGCTTAGAAACGCTTTCGCAAAACCCTAACGTCTCCTTTCCTCGTGGGCTGAGTTTTGCCTGCAGAATAAAGCACGTTCAGCACAGGATGGCCCAGAGAGCTTCTCCAGATGAGCAGAGAGAAAACCAGTCGGAGACTAAGAGAGTGGAGGAGAGATTAGGAGATGCTCTAGGATAACACGAAGGCAACTGGCTTGAGACAGCACCAGAAACAGCCGGTACCCACCGAGCGACCCCGTCCCCCGCTGCGCCCGCTCGCAAGCTGCAGCATTTGGCCAGTGCCACCTGCCTTGGAGAAGAACCAGTTACCAGTCCCTCCTCCGCTGGGGTACATCCCGACCTCCGCAGAGTGAGGCCGTCCTCGGCCGCGTTCCTCTTCGGCACCAGCATTTCCACGGCAGCTCGGATGCGGCGTTATCCCTCCCGGCTCCAAAGCTTTCCCGTGGCAGGCTCCCCTGCGTCGCCACGGAGCGCACGCAGCGACAGACGATATGGGCACGCAGCGCAGCCAGAGGTTACGATGTCAAGATTGCGCGTGCTGCGGGTATCTTCGCTGGCGATTGAATCGGGAGCTGAAAGTCACCGGAGGAGGGAGTAATTAATGCAAATCCTCAGGGCTGGATCAATGCAGGTACTGAGGCTTTTACAGTCTCCCCAGAAGGTAAAAGCACTTACTGGCTTGCTTATTTCAAGAGTTCACGCTACACAAAGGTCTCGAAATGCTGTAAATGCCTCCTGAGGTGCTGGAGAGGCACGCGATGCTGTCAGCGTGACGCGGAAAAGCCTGCAACAGGAATTCAGACCTGCAGAGCCTCTGTGCAGGGATGGGGGACAGGTTTTCTCTGTGTTTGGTTTGGTCCAGATTAAAAACAAAAACAAAAAATAAACCACAAACAAATGTGTTTCTTCAGAGCCAACCACGCCGTCCGTTTCTGTTAGATGCGGGCTAGAGGCACTGAGCTAAAATGGATCCCACGAAGAGCTCGTAGGGACCCTCCAGGCCGGGTACGGAAGGAGGATGAGCATCTGTCCTACGAAGGTGATGGGTACGGACGCGAGACCCGGCTGAGGTGCGTTTAAGGGCCATAAAGCAGCCAGTGGCGCGGCTGACATTGGAACCCGGACGCGTAGGGGAGATTGGCACGTGCGACGGGAGGCAGTTTTAGAGCCCCAGCAAAGCAGTGAGAAGGAAGAAGTCCTGTAGGCAAGGACATTCTTGATTGCTATTCCTATTATTATCGCTTACTGAAGGCAAACCACAGGCAAATGGAGCAAAGAGGTGAAAGCAGGGGCAACAGGCAGATCTCCCAAAACAAGGGCTCCTTCTGCGGCAGGAACCGATGCAATGCCCGTCTGCTATCTTAGTGCCTCTGGCTTTGCAAGGCTCTGCTATCAGTTCATAGCCTTCCTCCCCTCTCGATGTACCGCACTCATAGAAACCATCGTGCACGAGCTGCCACTGAACTCGAGCAGTGACTCACACACTCAACGACTGGGAAAAAAAAAMCTTTTTTTTTTTTTTTTTTCCTCCTCCTTTTGAGTGATGATTACTGTCAAGAGAGCGACTCAGAAGTGACAGGTGAGCTCGTGTGCCTACTGTCTTTCACTGCCTTCCAGGCTAAGAGCAGCCGGTTCACACATCAAAGAACAGAAGGATTCTCCAAAAACCAACACATGAGTTACTAGAGGTCTGGAAAATCAAGTTGCCTTCTGTACTTCTTTCCATACTACCACCGGGAGTAAGGCTTATACTGACAGTACCTAGCCTGTCTTGATCTGATAACATCCAATAACCTCAATAAGACCAGGTTGGAGAAATCATTTGAGTTGCATAGCAGTGTTAGCTATGACAGTGAGGCACGATGAGTAGGGAGAGGCAGTATCTCTCACCAGGACCATTGATGCGGTTGGAATAGAGAGGTGAGCTTTTAAGCACAAGATGATCTTGGGTACCCGAAGGTGTCTCTGCTTTTTCCTGTAATTTCATCAACTGGACAACCTCAGCTTTTCCTACACTTTCCTAAACTTGCTCATACTTACTTACCGAGTCCGTCGCGGTTACAGCAACATGACTGCTATTCCCCCAGCAGCGATGCGGACAGGTCTGGAGTCAGCTGTCCTGCGGGTCAGGGTCCCTCCTTGGGATCAAGCCTTGCATCCACACGGATGCCGGAGTGAATCAAGGCGGGTGCCGGGATGTGCGCACCAGTTGCTGGTTAATGGGGCTGCCAAAAGAAGATGATCCCGGCGGCTCACCTCGAGGATCTCCTCCTCTAGGGAAGGAGGTCACAGTGCTCTCTGGGGAAATTAGCACTTTGCCGTCTGCTCAGGAGGAGGCTGTGCGTCGCCTGAAAGCCTACCACGTTCCTCTTCTGTCAATGTCAAGTGCACTTAATTAAGGCAATCCAATTCAGGCTGGGACTGGTCAAGTTCTCCCCAAAGGTGCACAACGGAGTTACCGATGTTTTCACAGGATTTAAACTTATAATACGATAGCCAAAAATAAAGCGAGCTTTGTACGTGCCGCTACCGCTACCTTTTTTGCATACAATTGAATAAATTACCTTTTGTTATGAAACATTAATCCTCTTTGCTAAATGGAATAATTCCCACCTCGGATGCAGCGTGGAGGCTGGAGCGCCCTCGGAGCAGACCCGGGGGCATCCTCTCGCGCAGCGCAATTACCGAAGGAGCAGGGGAGCTCATGCGCCTCGGGAGGAGAGCAGGGACCTCGCGGGAAGGTCAAGATGTTCCCTGGTGCGTCCTCAGCCAGGGTGATTACAGGGGGCATAGCTCAACCTTCAGAGGACACAGAGACAGGAGAGCAAGAGGGGAAGTCTACGTGAAAAGYGGTTTATCGCTGCTAATCACTACTAGCGTCACAGGAGTACCACGAACCGCTGGCCTAAGGTCCCCCCAGAGCCATGCAGCACAAGAGGAGGTCCCTGCCCTGCAGAGCTGGCAGTTGAGGTGGGTGGCACACGCAAAGGAAGAGCCGTCGCATCGCTGCACGGGGGCCGGAGCACAGCRAGGAGCCTGCGGTGCGGGCAGGGTCCGCTGATCCCAGCTAAGCACCGTCGCCTCAGCCACCCTCCTCCAGGAGCAGAGCCTTTCTTCCTGTGTAATTACGCGTTGGAGTTAATAATTACTGGTCTAGAGAGGAGGTTTTCCCATGTCTCCCTTCCCCTGGCRTTTGCAGGTTTGCTCTGCCCTAACACCCCCCGCCCCCCGCCCGGGGTCTGGCGCCGGAGCCGAGTGGGATCCATTAGAAGGAAAACTCCACAAATCTCTGTGCGAAGCGACAGCTCCTGACAAAATGAAAGCAAGTATCTGGTTCAGATCTGCACTTAAAACAATCCAGAGGGCCATTAATATTCATCCCGCGTGAGCCAGACGGAGTAATAGCGGCTCTATGAATAAAATTAAAATCAGAGAGCTGATGCTGCCTCGCGCTTAGGAAGATGCTCCGGAGTGAAGGCCGCGTTACAGCTGGTAACGCCTAACGCTTCAGCGAGAGGCTGGGCCCTCCGTCCAGCTCGTTTGAACGGCCCCTCGTTTTAGCAGCGTCTCTCTGCTTGCCGCCTTTCAAGGCGAGCAGCAACTTTGGCTTGAATCCGAGCCTGCCAGGGCATCGCACGGCTTAACAGCTCTCAGCACATGGCGGATCTGTGATTTTAAGGTCTAGCTGAATTTTTAGGAGCCGGCTGCGGCGCAGGGACAGGTCGGCTGCGGGTGGCACTGTGCTGTGCCGCGCAGATGGCGTGGCAGCCCGGCAGGCTGCGCCGTGCCGGAGTGGTCTAAGGGGCTCCAGGACACGGGGCCGAGGAGCGCTTTCAGAGGAAGAYGCCTTCTTTGGCTTGCACCTCTCGGCGAAGCTCCAGGGACTTCCTCGAGCCTCCCCCTTCGTGCAGCAGCATGCACGAAACCCAGCTGCCCAGCTCCATCGAGCGGAGGAAGCGATGCTCCTCCCGATGCTCGCAGGCTGCAGGGAAGAGCAGGGCTACAGCAAGCCCAGCAGCCTGCAGAGAGCGCGCAGGGGGTAGCAGAAATCCTCTTAGAGCGGCAAGCGGGCGAAATCTATAACGTTTTTAACCAGGCTGCACGTTTCAGACTATAGTTCATTAATTCAAAGAGATAGAATTGATATCCCTCCCCCTCCCGTCGATGGAGTCGAAGGGTCTCTCCGTGTCTCCTAATGTGGCCATCGTATTCCGATAGCTCCGACTGCCTCTGCAGAACCGGATCGTTGCTTCCTCCAGGGACTCCTCGGAGATGCCTGCAACCGAGCCACCTAAACCATCGCACACAGGCCCTATAGGCACCTGGCCGTTGCTCCCGCAGCCGATCCATCTCCCACCTGACAGCTCGCGGCGGCACCAGCCTGTCTGCCGAGGAAACGGATCGGGGAGGAAACTGCTGTGCAAGGAGTCTCCGCTTTGATTTTAACGACACGGTGGCTGTGTGATTCAAAACACCGTTTTTTGCCAAGAGTCCCTAAGCGCTATTATTCATGGTTGCTTATGAAACCTCTCATTAGCTCAAGAAGCTAATCGTTGTTGTTGAAAAAACGAGCAGCGAATCTCCAGGCCTGGCGCTCTGCCACCCCAGGATCCTGGGCTTATTTACTGCAAGGCACGGCGTCCTTTTCTTTTGCAGTCAGMAAAATATTCCCAACAAACCCACCTTTTTCCCCCCATACTACCAACTGTCTTTCCCTTTTTCTTGTGTGATTTCGGTACACAGGGACATTTAGGGTTGCTAGCGGACGCAAACTGGTACTTTGTGGCTTGTTTCAGGCAGAGTTACCTCTAAAGTGCCAATACTGGGGAAAAAAGGTCCTACACCAGAGCATCTTGCCCATCCATGAGAGCGAGTCAGGATGGAGCTCCCTCACCTCCCCAAATCAGCTAAGCCATCAGCCTCACGAAGGAGGCATCACTCTGGGGTCAGAAGCAGCAGCCAGAACGACCACCAGCTAATAAACCGTCCCTCCCTCCTGGCTGCCGGGAGGAACGAGGCTTCGGTCAGGAGGAAATTATTTTGCAGGTATTGTTTTGCTAACAATAGCAATTCCTGCTTCTGAGAATGCTATTTTGCTTAATACCTTCTTTCTGCAGAGTGGCGATGTGATGGAGTAATAGCCCTGGGATCAGTGTGAAGGGGTCTGGCTGGTGACAAGAAAAACAGACAGCTGTATCCATCAGAAAAGAAAAAGAAAATAAGTGCCAAGAAAGTAAGTGCTCCACACGAGAATCCCACGACACCATGAGGTTTTAATCTTCAGGATGAAACGGTGTTTTGATTCCTTACTGCGCAATAAATGTATTTGCAGGGGAGAAGGTGTCTATTTTCTTCGCTGGAAAGAGAAAAGGTAGCTGGGCCTAAGCAACGCGTTGCTTGTTCAAAATAAAACACCAGTGTGTTCGGAAAAGTTATCTGACAGAGGAGAAACCAAACCAAATCCCGCGGTCCAGTGCAGAGCGCGACTGGCCGGAGCCCCATTCCGCTGGCTACCTGTCCTATATCTGCTTTCTGCTCAGGTGAGGGACAGTGGAGATCGCCCAGCGGCTGCACAGATACTGAAAAATTAACTCATGATAAAAAAGCGGCGAGGCCGGCACAGGCAGCTCGCCCCGCGCAGGCGACGGAGGGGCTGATCCTGCCCAAAGGAGAGAGGTGCAGCCCCGCTGCGGTGCCGGCTCTGCCCCACCAGTCCCCCGTGCCGGAGCTGCCGCTGGCAACCCCTGCCTATCGAAAGCCCCAAGCCTTTAGAAATGAATTCCTAAAATTGTCCAGCGACCCGAGAAACCTAATTATTCGTTAACCTTTTTCTGGGTTTGTTCCGTTTTACAGAGAGGGCCGTCGTATGCTGGGCACAAAGTGTTTATCCTGATGAATTATTCAAGTTCTGTAAAACTAGACATCATTATTCTCATGTGAGATAAAGGAGCGGTTGCACATATATATGGATGTAGACATAATACCGGCTTTAGAAAGAATTACAATTCTTGGTATTCTCCTCCCAAATAAAAAACCCCAAGACACAATGCTCTTTAAAAAAAAAAAAGAAGAAAAAAGAAAAACAAAGAAGCAAACACCAAGGCCTGCCAAGCACGGTCATAATAAGTCGCCCCTGTGCCCCGTGTAGTCRGCCGATAGTAACTAACCCCTCGTCCACCCGCATCGCTCACCAGCAACCCTAAATAACAAACCAGTGTGAACGACTGCAGAGAGAAATGCAACCCTATGGAAGATGGGGAAGAGCTGCCCAAGGCTTTCTGGCTGCTTCTGGCTCTTCCACCGAGCTCTGCRCCGGTGCTTTGTCCCCCTCCTCGTTCACGAGCCAGCCCACGAGAGCAGCTCACATGCACGTCTGCAGCAGCCTCAGCAACCTGACCAACGAGCCGCCGGCATCTGCAGCAGCGCCAGAGCAAACCCCCTGGGATAACAAAGCAGCATCGCATGTCTGCAGCCCTCTGCAACCCTACAAAAACAAGCCGATAAACGCCRCCGCAGTGCCACCCGCAATGTCGACCCAGCAAACTGGAGCTGACAGCCACGGTGCCCCGAGCACCCCATCAAAGCAAACCTGCGTGGCAGCGGGGACCACAGCGCCCACCCAACGCGCTCACAGCATCCCTCTCCAACCTCGCAGTAAGCCAGGCTGCTTGTCAGAGGGCTGAGCTTCGTTAAAAAAAGAAAAAAAAAAAAAAAAAAAAAAAAAAAAAAAAAAAAAAAAGAAAACACAGAATACTTCTAAAAGAGCGCGGTAAACAAGAGCGTAAGGGAGAGAGCTTATTTCAAAAAACGGTAAGAAATCCTTTAGCTGCTCTCCTTTTCCCCTCTCCTCAGGGGTGATGGAGGGGGCCTGTGTTCTTATTGATCTGACCTGCGACACCCCTAGCAGAGCTCGTTAAAAAAAACAGAAAGAGAAAAACAATGTTTAGCAACACAACATCTTGTTAACTTTGCAAGTCGGGGGAGCCTTCCCGCTTCTCAACAATCATTCGGGCATTGCCTGCTTGAATAGAGCCGAACAGCATTGCTCTTAATGGGGTTATTAATAACTGTCACATTCCAAGAAGGTGAAATAATGTGCTTGCTTTCTTTCATAGATTAAAATAAACCTGCGGGGAATTGTCCGAGTCCTCCTACCCCCACCCTTTGCATCCCGAAGCCAGCGCGGAGGAACGGCGGAGCGAGCGCACCCGCAAAATGCCCCGTCGACGTGACAGTAATTTGGGATGGCCAAGCCCAATCRCCCTCACCAGAACCTGCCTTCCCAGAAGAGACAGGACTCGCGCTCTGACAGCAAACGCTGTGTAATGATGCCTCCATTTTTGCTCTAAAAAAATATGCACTTGCTGCTTTGTTGTCGTTACAGTTTTAGACCTAAATATAACTAAAAGCCAGAGAGAGGAGAGTGTGTTTAAGAGACTGTTCAACTGCAGGCAAAAAATCTCAGTCCCTACACGTTAATTTAAAGTTTGAGGGTTTTTTATGGATGCTGCCGAGACAGACATAGCTATGAGTAAATATGTCAAAATAATCTATCAAGTGGAAAGCTGGTCCCTGAGCTGTTCAATGGAAGAGGTAAATTACACAAAGATTATTACTAGATTTCCAAAATATATTCCAAAAAGAGAGAAAGAAAGGAAAAGGACAGGGTTTGGGGGTCCTTATTAACACTTAAGACACTTCCCATCCCTCTCTCGCTTTGCAATATGTTTGGAAACAGTCGCTACTAACTGAGGTTCACAAGCTTTTTCACACTTTTTTAGAGCTTCAAACCACACCAGAGCCCTGCCTTTCTTTCCTCTCCTTCCCTGCTGCTGTTACCGGAGGAGTACGTGTCTACTTCTCCGAACCCCAGCAAAGACAAGTATGGACACGGTGCCACGCATGCCGTAGACGATGCAATCCCGTCCTTGCTGAGAAAAAGCAAGCCACCCTTCCCGTCTGAGCACTGGGATTCTTCCCCGAGCAGAAAGCAGCAGGAAGCTCGTTAGCCACTGTTTCCCCGGTCTTAATCATCGTTACCCTCACTTAGTCCTGCGGTACAACCGAGAGGCTGCAAAGCATGCAGGAGCCCTATCGCGCTGGGTGCTGCGCCCAGCCGAAGGGCCGGGAAGCTCCGGAACGGACCGGGGGGCTGGTCCCCTTCCCCTCCGAGCATCTCAGAACGCCCACCAGCATCTGCCTGCTGGTCCAGCCCCTGGGCCTCAGCCGGAAGGATGCTGCGAAGCTCAAGCAAGTTGTGCTGGGAAGACTGGATAAAAGCTACCCACCCTGCTAGAGGGCTCTTAGTCACTTGCTAGTAGAAGTGCTAAATGAATCCATTTAATAAAGAAAAACCCTGCCTTAAAGAAAAAAAACAAAATCAAAAATCTATCTGAATAGTATTCCCCTTGAGGCTTCATTTTCCATCACAAAAATAACGTACTGTAAAAGACTGATTAGTCAACTGATAATTGAGTTCTTAAATGTCAAAAACAATATAGTATGAATATTCAGCAGATCACGCCACTGAAACTTACCTGTTCAATCAACAATGACTAACAGTTTCTATCCCCATTGTTCTTTTCCAGAAATTATGTTAATTTGACTTTTCTGAGGTGACGAACAAGGCTCTCTTAAAACACACCGTCTTGCAGGTTAATGTGTAACGGGCTGCTTAAAAGAAAACTGTCGTTTGGAAGTCGTGCCTGACTTCTATCCCTCTGCATTAGCTTCATCTCGCAGTTCAGGTAGAGGGCCAATTGAATCAAAATTGCGTCAAAGCAGACATAGTTTGTATTTCGCCTTCCGAGAATGAGAAAACAGAGTATGTAGATTGAAAAAAAAGCGATATTTCCATGCTGCTGGAGGTTAAACACAGCCCAAGGGTCAAGGTCACAACACAGTTCAGACATCATTTAATTTAACAGGGGAAAACACAGCCTACATTTAATTAAGGGATGTATCTGTGGTTTTTAAAGGGATGCAGAGTGTTATTGGAGCAGCCCAAACGATTGGCCGCTCGCTCTCCACGTCGGTACCGTTTCTACGCACCAAAGTAGTCCAAAATCTTCCCGAATACCCGTTCTTGTAGCCAGAGTGCGTTATCAACCCRGCCGGTACGTGAGCAAGGCTGGAAAGCAGCACCGGCAGCACCCGGCCGTGGGTCTCCACCCCAATAAAACCTTTGGCCATTTTGGTCTCTCTGACATTTTTCCTGTATAAGGTCACTGGCGTAGCTGGGTCTGGCTGCGTGTTTTCCTGCGGCATGCCGGGGAGCTGAGCAACCCAGCCCCGCGCTTTGGAGACTGGCACTCAATACGCAGTCTCCCGAGAAAACAACGCTCTTGAAAGCCTGAAAAMACCAAACCAAAACCCAACCCCAAAAAACAATCTAGGGCACTGTGCTTAAAAAAAAAAAAAAAAAGCAAGCAAGCGATAGAGCCCTTTCTCGAGGCTGCCCTTCATTAGGACCTCTGGTGATGTCCTGCCCGCCCTTTGTGCATCGCCTCCTCGTCTCCCCTCGAGCCCTCGCCGGGGCAGGGGGTCATCGCTCCCCTGCCTGGCAGCACTGTGTGGCAAATTTGTCATTCTCTCGAGGTGCCCTTCACAGAGGGAAAAGCGGGAGCCTAGCACTCTGAACCTCTGTTGCAGTTTCCCCACTTCTTGTATACAGGCAAAACCTTCTCCCCCTTCATCCTCCTGCCCCCCGAGGTCTCCCCAGGGCAGCCTGGAGCCACTGGGCAGATGGCACCCCCCACCTTGTCCCTCGGAGGCACTCTCAGCTCATGGCTCTGCCCATTTGCAGAGGTGACAGTGCCAAAGAGGTGGGGACGGTTGGGAAGGAGCCTTGCACAGCACCGCAAAGACGAAGAAGAGGCTGCCTGCGGGGAGGAGGAGCACACCTACCTACTTGGCAAGGTGACGGGCACGCGATGGTAACGTTCGACTGGATGCAAAGGCCGTGAAGAAGAGGCAGCAACGCTTGGAGCGACACCACGGGGAAGACCTAAGGGAAAGGAAATTAAACCAGGAGAGGGCATTTTATACACCTTCAGGAAACGGACTGATGCATCTCAGCTGACACACCTGAGGTGATGCAGCTGATGCACCTCGGCTTTGCAACTGCCGCGATGCTCTGCCACGGGACTCGTGGTCCAACAGAGAGGTTCAGCGTGATGGCCGAGAGCTCAGCAGCTCCCAGGAAGAACCACAGCAGTGTTTTCACATCAAAATACTCCTGATTTTCTGTAGAAACCCTGACGTTTCCGTGAAAAGCATCCTTGTTTTCCAGCCAGCTCTCATTAGAGACCGCAAGTATTTGTATCACTTGAAATTAACGTGGACAAAGTCCTCAGTGGTAGAACACACAGAAACACTTTGGCGTTCTCCGGAGATAATCAGGCGACAGGCTGAACCTCCCCCTCACCGTTTACCTCTGTTGTTTCACTTTATGTCATTCCACTGTTCCAAATCTGAATATATTTACCCTTCATCTCACCCTCTTCAGGTTTTCTGCGCTGTTTAGCTTCAAAGAACTTACCTTCTAGGAAAGAGCCTTTCTGGGAATAGCGAGGAGCCGGAGGATCCTTGCGGTTGTGCCATAGGGCACCATTAAATAAAACCACCTCCTCTGTCGTCATAATCGTGATGGAACGGCTCGGGAGGAAAACAGACCGCGAGCACCGAATCTCCAAAGGCTTCTCCAAAGCAAGGGCCGATACATCACAGCCAGGAACGCAACGTCTCGGTGTTTGTTTGGGAATGTTTATTGTGCCGAGCCCCCGCAGGTGGTCACTGCTGCTGGGGATAACTCGCATCGCTCTCGGCGGCCGCCGACAGAGACCCAGCACCCGGACCCTGCCCCGGCACAGCGAACGACCGCACGTTTAAAGACTGAAGGATTACATCTTCCTAAGCGTGTTTTTAATTAACACGCAAACGTGTCATCCTAGAAGGGAGCTCGGAGTTACCCAAACCCAGATTTATGGGCTCTATGTGAAGTGGTTAGCAAAGACATTTAAAAACAATTAGGCTCTTGGAGAGGCAGATTCAAGCAGCCCAGACTGCTCTCATTATGCTGGAGAACGGGAAAATAAAGCCATTAGGCTCACCAGACAACTGGGTTATTTGTACTATTTTTTTTAATGATTAGTTTCTTTAATAATGCCTTCTGCCTGCAGTGGAAGAAACTCTCTGGCGCGCTCTCGCGCACCGAGTTACTGATGGATGACACTCCCATGTGACCAACCAAACCCGATTTTAATGTTTCATGATGCTATTGAAGTGAATAAAAAGGCAATTATCGTTTTCCTCCAGCAAAGCCTCAGATGCTGCTGAGCGCGAAGGGCTGCGGGTTCCTTTGTCGAGGACCATCACGCTCGACTTGTCCCCAGCAGCTGAGCCCAGCTCAGGCTCCCTTGTACCCTGTGCCGCACAGGCGGGAGGTGAGAAAGCCCTGGAGCCAGCCCAGCTGGGAGGGAGCGGGTGAGCACCCTCTCCTCTCCTCTCCAAGCGCTCTCCCATTGCCTCCCTTTAGCTAACCAGGACTTGATTTGCAGCATGCAATGCACCGCAAAATGATTTTTCCTTTGCAAGGAAGAGTTTTCTTCAAAGACAAAGATTTTCATGTACACGAGCCAGCTTCCAAAATCTCAACCTTCTAGGAAAAAAAGACAACTAGAAGTTTTGAGCATCTTTCCCCTCCTCAGTTCTCACTAGCCCTTACCTAAGTCACTCTGCTATGTTTAAGGCTGAACCCCCCACGCACGTTGCACTCGGAAGGCTTAGGAGGGAAGAACATCCCGCAGCTGAAGCACAGGTGGCTGCATCTGCTTTGAGCGCTCTCCATCCCTCCCAAAATGCTTCTCCTCGTGGACCCTGACCTTGGCCCGCAAGGCGCCCGTCAGAGCCTAACGGGACACCGCGTCGTGCCAGATACGTTTATTGACTCCTCTACGCTACGGATTGATTTCAGGAGGCATTACGGCGTATGATATATCAAAGACCTCCTTAGCAGCTTGCTCTGATGGGAGCCAGAAACCAGGGAGGGCGTGGGGGGGAGTCTTCATTTTAATGCCATCATTTAAAAAAAAAAAAAAAAAAAAAAATTCCATCTGTAGAAATGGGATATAAAGGACTCTGTTAAAACAGCATTAATATTCCAACTGAAAGAAGCCAGAAATTCAGGGGAATTTCTTTCGCTCTTTGCAGGTTTGCCACCTCGTACAAAATTCTGTATATTGTCATGGATATTGCTCTGTCACTCATGTAGTTCCAGCATGTCTTGGGGGGGCGGGGGGGAGGGGGGGGGGAAGAGGGACTTTTTTCTTCCATGCCAGGGTGAGGGAAGGTGACCTCTCCCACACACACCGAGTTAATCACCATCGTGCTTTTCCTTTGCTGCCCGGACCGGTATCCATAATTATACTAACATATTTTTCACGAGCACAATGGGAGAGAGTTTTGGAGGAACAGAGCTCCGATAGGGAAAAATTAACAGCCTTACTTGCGCCGAGATGTAACGGTTGTTTATTCCTCCTGGTAGCACAGTAATTCTCAGCAGAACTGCCCGCAGAACAGGGGTAATATATGGTGCAAGCAAAGGGCGGGGGGGGGATCTGGCCCACACATACCAGCTATTAAGTTAATTCCTTTTCCATCCTTACCCAGGCTCCAAAATGACAGCCAGGTATTTTACCAGGCGTCCGTCCAAGCAGCGGTGGCAGCAGGAGAAGCAGGACTTTGGCTGGTTTGTGCTCCRAACATTCCCGTCCCCTTGCTCCTGCGCCTCCAGGGACCCCCCTCAGTCCCAGGCACGTCTCACTGCAAACGCAGTCGGGACTTTGCTCTTCTAACAGGCACCCAAAGGGATCCCCACAGTCTGGACACACACGCGACCGAAAAAAAAATAGAAACCGACTGTATCTATAGACAACTCCACGGCCATTTCCATGGGTCGCCCGTGCAAAGGGAGCCGGCCGTTTTGCAGACCCTCTGAACTTCACCGCTCGCACGTGCGCCGTCTGCTCCTTGCGTTATTTTGGAGTGAAGCTGTCTAAAAACAACCGGGCAGCGATCACGTGTTACTAAGAAGTTCTGAACACTCATCCCTGAAACATATTTCAATTACTGAGGCAATTGAAATTTTAATTAGTAACACCACGGAAGCGTTTCTGACTCAGTCGGCTGTGTAAAAAAAAAAAACCAAAAACAACACACAAACAACCCAAAAATGAAACATTTCAACGCTCCAACAGGTACGGCCTTAAAAATTTCTGTCCTTTCCTGGCTTTTTAAAAAGCCTGTTCAAGACATGCTGGTTTCTAAGCCCAGCAGCAAAGAGCAACTCCATCACTAACGACTTTGATTTTCCCTCGTGCAAAGCTGCTGGGCAAAGCCTGGCAGCTAAGCGTGGGGGCTAGACCTCCGGGCTTGCGCAGCCCCGGGCTCTGGGACCGGGCTGTAACGCGCCCCGGCCTTAGAAACCTTCCTCTCGGGAGGATTAAAAACGGCCATCCCCGTTTATAAGGGGAGACGAGGGGATTTCCCGGCAGCATCGCTCCTCTTGGCGTGGCAAACGCAGAGCGGGCTCTCCCTACTGCTGCCGGCATCCATCAGCATCGCCAGCATCCAGCGGGTGGGCGTAAGGGACGCTGGCGTGAGACACCCAGTCCCAGCACAGAGCGGCAAGCAAAGGTGCCAGAAGCGCCGCGCACCCCTCGCCGCATCCCCGCGGTGAACGACGGCGCCTCGCCGCCCTTTGAGCCGAGTCCCCTCCGCTTCCACACACGAGCCGGTGCGCCGCGCTGGGCAGCATCCCGGCTCGCCGACGCCGTGTCTGCAAGCACRTTTCTTTTTCTGTCGGCTTTGATTTTGCCTGATTTATTCCCTCTGGCCCAGAGATGTCATTGATCGCCTCGCCCGGGTCCCTTTCCACGCTCCCTATTGACAGGCCGGGGGCCGGGCGCTCGTTTTCGCCTTCCGCGGGTCCGCACGCCGCCGCGTTCCTCCCGCAGGAAGCAGAAAACTAGTTTAACATCTCATTTATTTCGTAGATGAGAAAGTAATTCCCTGCTGAATGATTGTCCTGAACCAACAATTCAGAAAGCAGGAATTTACAGTGCCTGCCAGAGCCAGGAGTGCATTACTGTAGTGCTGTTATATAATGGAGCTGAAATATGGTTTTTTTCCCTCCTGTTAGCCTGAAGAGAAAAGCCATTAAATATGATTAAGGTTAAGAGATTGCTAAAATTACAAACAGCCGCCATTCAATTATTTTGCCCTATAAAAYGCAACACAGATTGGAGTTATTTCTCCGAAATGTGTTTTTAGAAAATAACATAACACAACTAATGTGGTTTGATGTAGCAAATCAGGTTTCAGATACTCCTCGTAATGCAAAACTAAAAGGTTCATAATTTAACTCAAAGTTCGTAACTTCAAGTCATCAGGTGCCTGCTGCATAAAAAAAAGCGCGGGGGTGGGGGGAATCAATCCTGCCCCAACTAATATTCTGTGGAGTCGTCTAAAGCCAGAGAGTCAATCAGTTTTATCACCCATTAAAGCAAAAGACAGAAAAACGCAACAACTCGGCATAACAGTCACACGTTTTTTTATGGAGAGTAAACCTCTCGAATAGTTTCTATAATTTTTTAATGTGACCTAAGGTGGGTGCGAGGGATGTGTCGGGGCCGGGAGCCTTCTGCCAAAACACAAGCAGCTCATGGAGAGAGCTGCCGGGCTGGCAGCRCGGCACGGAGGTTAAGGCTATGGGGAGCACCGGCTGCCCCTTCCTCGCCKTGCCCGGTACTTAATGCACCGGCAGGCTTGCGGCACCCCGAACAAACTACGCTAAAATGTATTTTCTGTCGGCGTCGTACAAAGAGCTGAAGTAATTGGAAAGTCGGAAAAAAAAATCTGGATGGGGATATATTAACGGCTAGAGACTGATGGTTATTACGGTTAATAAAATATGAGGAATTGCATTATCCTGCTGAAAGCAACACAAACCTCGCAGAGTCCCCGGAGCCGTTTCCATCAGCAAACTCCGAGTGAGCTCAGCACAGAGACGTGCATCAGCCACGGGCCAGTCGCAGATGGCGGAAGGCAAGGCAGGAGGCAGCAGGGCTTGCCGGGTGCTCGTGCCGTGCCGGCTGCCGCACCGGCCCCGTCCCGGCAGCTGGGGAACTGTCCCGCTGACCCGGCAGCGTTCAGGCCCGGCGATTTCACGCCTCAGGAGGATTTGTTACCTTATAGATGCTAATTATCCACCTGCCGGCATTTGCGTGCCTGCAGGATTTGCAGATTCCCACCACGGTTATCACGAGATCCCAAAGAGCAAGCACGACGCCCATAAAAACCATTTACTTCCACTTGTCGCAATTTATACGCGAGGTCCCTTTGTAGCAGGTTGCAAAGGGTTAACGCGTGAGAAATAGATCATTTGATGAGTAATTGCATGATTAGAACCCAACAGATCGGTAATTTCTTATAACCATACACATAATTCATTCCACTAATGTGCTTATAATCACCTAGCACGCACCCACTTATATCTCGCAACAACTATTCATGCATTTATCAGCCCTACGTAAACCCAAGTACGACAGAGAAAACAAACACAAAGGACGCTTTTGAATCTATGCCAAGGCTCAGCCGAGCAAGCAGGTTGACTAAGAGAAACCTGAAAACTCGTTAAAAATATTGGACCTCAACGTATTGCCCTCATGAAGATGTTGGCAACGGGCAGGCGACGGCTTCTCCAGCCAGGCAGCAGCTCAGCGCCCCGCTTCTTGCGGCAAACCCAAACCTTCTCCGTCTTCTTGGCAAGGCCTGGAGGTGTTCAGCACACCTCTTCCCCACCTTTTCCCTGCCTAGTTCCCCCACCCCAAACCAGGCTTTTTGGAGATGCCAGCTCCCGTCCACGTTGGCAGTCCCTGTTTAGACAAGACGCCAGCGAGCTGCATGCAAAGCGTGAAAATTAGCCCTGCCCGCGCCGTACAGAGGGTTTTATCCACGCGAGGGACCGCGAGAGCATTAAATGCTGGTGCTGTATGAATCCCATTCATCACGAAGATGAGCCCGAGAGATAGGTCCAGTATTACCGGGCCCGGTTCTGCCGCATCTATCGTCCACCCGCAGTCATCCCCTTCTCCCTGCAACCCTCCCCACATTAAAACGTCTGGGAGATTAATAATTTTATCCCAAATCAAGGAATTACTGATGGCCGGCGAGATACATCCCCTGCTAGTAAAGATAATACCATTTCTTGTAAAGCACACAAATCATGCTGCCATAATCAGAGCAGTTGGGCTTTCCATAGCCGCTGCTGCTTGCACCAGGGCCGTGTATCTAATCACCCCGTGTTTCTGAGCACCAATAGCATTTCCACGGYGGAAGGCTTTGGGGCAGTGCCTGGGTTTTGCTGAGATACTGGTGTTTGCGCAGAGCCAGATGGATCATCTGGGAGATCCCAGTTACAGACTGGGAATTTCCGGTATTCAAGCCCAGCAACTTTTCCCCTTCCTTGCCTGCATCACCCGCCTACCTGACTCCATTCAGACCAGCCTGAAAACACCCTGCATCTCCCCTCCCTTTGTCTTGCTACCTAAACAGCTATTCAATGCACATGAAATAGTAGATAACTCTTTATCTGACAGGCAATTAGCTGCAGAAAAAAAGCAAATTAAAAACAGAGACCATATTAATAACAATGCACAAGCACGTATTTGTCTGGAGATGCACAATGAATTACTTTAATTTACAAAAAAAGCCTGGTTTATCTGCGGATGGGAAAGGATACATCTTCATTTTTGCCCTCATTTGTGAACGTTAAGAGCGGCCGGGGAGCAAGGCGAAGCTCCAGCTGCCCCCAGCCCCTCCTATCCCAGTCCCTGGTTTTGCCGAAAGCACCGGATCCACCGATAGACGTTGACGTGGTTTGTCTGTACCCACGCTGGTATTTCAGATGACAGCGGGAAAGGGAAGGAGTGGATGCATCCTGACAATTCTTGCTATCTTGAGGGCAAAAAAAGGAAAAAAGCAGCAGACAACGCGTAGCCTTGGGCTGGCGCCGCAACCCTCGCCAGGCTGCCGGTGGGAAGGGGAGGCTGCAAGAGGAGGAGAGCCGAAGCGGGTTTGAAGCCCCCGCTGCAGCTCCACCTTCCTGCTGACCGTTGGGCCAAAACAGAGGGGTAGGAGCTGTGCAAAGCAAGCGCCGTGACTCCAGAGTAACTGTACAAGCAAAAAAAAAAAAAAAAAAAAAAGCATCAACGAGCCCCGGCGTAGCAGAATTGGAGACAAAGCCGCGGGCTGGACTTTTCCTGGGGCAAGTGACTCCTCCTCGCTCAGGTGGCAGAAACAAGGTAGGAGCTTAGGTGAACATTGCAATTTCCTTCAAGGCTCATCGCTTTTGAGTTTAGTCTTTAATGTTGAATTTCAGTTACGTGACCAGTAATATTCACTTAATTAAAAGTACCATCCTAGCCCGGTGGGCTACAGCTGGAAGGAAGGAGAGTAAAAAGAAGGATTAAGCATCACTCCTATGAGAAAGGAGCCTCGCCTGCCTGCGTCCCRATGCCTTCCTCGCTCCCAGGATGCCGAGACAGTGCTGGGGTCACCTGTCCCAGGCAGGGCCCCCCGAATCTCGGTGGGATGATACCACTCGGGGAGGTGGGCATTCGGAGCGCACCGGTATAATCTGGCGGTTGCTCCTCTACCCCGCACCGTGCAGGAGCTGCTCCCGGCAGCTGTTTTTACGCCCTGCAGAGTTGTCTCAGGCAGTACCACGTTCTTGGGCTGGTGCCTTTTTTTATTTTTTTTTCCTTCCTTCTTTCAAAGTGGGAGAAAAAAGCAGCTGGAATAACGGAGCTCCCCTTTGGCCACGGCCTATACCGCAACAGAAAGGAATACCGCAGCACGCATCCCTTTACGAACCTGCTCCGAGCAAAGAAACCAGGGTGGGTGTAAATCTCAGGGATGACAACAAGGACCCGAAGTACCAGTGCTAGCCTGCTACCTCCCTCAAAAGAAAGGCTGTCCTACAGCAACGCAAAGGTCTCCGCTCTGCTTCTGAACGCTCAAGGCCATTTGAACCCAGGCAGTGAAAGTCAGCAGCTAATAAAAACTCAGGGACCTCGTTAAGCCGGCGCTAACCGTGGCACGCAGCAAGCCGCCTGCTGTTTGCAGCATCCTGCAAAATAAGAACACACGGGATTCCGAAAAAGGAACTACTCACAAAACCAAAGGAGGACTAAGAAGAGGAGGCGAGTGACACCGTGGCGACAGCGGGGCCCCGGGAAGGCTCGGGATGCAAAGGCAGAGGGCTGGCTATGGGACCCTGGATGCCTTTCTGCCCGGGGGCGCGTGGCTGGCACGCAGCACCCTGCCCCCGCCAGCTTTTGATTGCTTAAGCGTCTCTTTGCAAAGTGTTTATATCTTTGCATGAATGTGTAATCAGGTACCCTAGCACTCTTCTCAGCAGCTTTCCCCTGGGAAGCAGCCGGAGCCGGAGCGACAGCTCCCGCCTGTTTTATTGGGAAGGGTTTCCTGAAAGGGAGAAGAAAACGTGCCTTCGACGAGGAGCTGCGAAACGCGGAGCAGCCCGCTGGGCTGGGAGACGGGAGCAGAGGGCAGGGAGGTGGGCAGCTTCGCTCCGAGCTCTCCTCCTCCCGCTTGCCCTGCGGCCTCCCTGGCTTGCGGGAAAAGCCATTACCTTAGGATTAGGCTTCTGTCCGATTCCCATCAAAGGCTCTGGTCACCGCGTATTTGCTTAACGCTAGACCTTTCAGGCGCCATCACATTTAACGCGGCTTGACAGATTCGGGATTAAGCTCAGAAGCCAGACAAATCCATACTTTCATAGGAGGCCCCAGTGGATGCAACAGGACAGGCAGGATTAGCAAAAGAAAGAAGAGGGAAGAAGCGAGAGAGACGTGCACGAGATCTGGCTGCTTCTGCGAGCGCCAGGAGTTTGTTGCCGCAGCCAGAGCAGAGCCCCCGAGCCGGCTGCTCTCTGCCCCCCCGCTCGCCTCCTTTCTCCATGGGGACGGGGGTCCCCGCTCCCGTCTCCTCCCGGCCGGGATGCTGCTCGCTGCTCTAACCGGCCAGACCCCCGCTTTTCCCAGCTTGTCCTCTCCTCTGGTGCCCTTGGCGGGGCGGGCGCTGGCTGCACCCGCAGCCTCTCCCGGCCAGCACGCCGGCTAACGCAGCGCCCTGCACAGGAGCGGTTCGGTCGCCACGCGCCCGGCTGGAAACAAAAATAATTAGCAGGGCTTGTCAGCTGATTAGCCTTGCAGCAGCAACTCAGGAATTCCAGGGTGTTAAGGTTTGTTTTTTGAAAACGAAACTCTGAGTTTGTAAAACACTGCCCTGCCTTAGCCAAACAGAAGCTGAAAACAAGCATGTCCGATTGAATTGCGTGTTTAATGTTTAACAGGAGGCCAGGCTAGATAACCAAATAGTCCCTTCGGGCTTAAATTTCTACGTATAATCTGTGGAAAATTGTAACGCAAGATACTCACTCCCCGGTTTTACTTTTGTGGAAGCCTCCAGAAGAGAGACGTTCCCCCGCGGCGCCAGCGCTCGGGCGTCCCGGCGGGGGGGAAGCAGCGAGAGCCCACGGGGGCACGGGCTGTACCCCAATGCCGCCGCACCGGGCTGCCCTCATCCCACGCCGACACCGGGGCCAGTGCTGAGCCTGCAAAGCCTTTCCTCTAAGGCAGGGTATGCGAGAGTTCGTAGGAGGTTTATTTCTTTCTGTTGCAATAACGGTTATGGAAGGCAGGCTTGGGCAAGGAGTTCATTACAACAAGGAGATAAGAATCTGATTTGCTGTCCCAGGAGAATGTGAGGTGTTTTTGGGAATCAAATGAAATATAAAATACACTTTATCACTAAATGAAACTTTCTTAAGAGATTTTCTAGAAACAAAATTTTGGAATTAACGGTTCTGCTGCGCTCTTAGCTTTTTGTCTCACACCGTTCACGGGACTATCAAAACGAATGATGGGAGTTTTGTTTGGAAACTGCTGAAAACGGACATACAGTTGTGAATCTTTTTTTAATTTTAAAATAAGAAACGTAAATAAACAGAGTATTCGCTTTGACAGACTGAAAGAGATGTCAAAACAGCAAGTCCTGAATTAGTCGTAGAGTCCTAAAACCAAATCAGCGTGAGCCTTGCACGGTTGCGCCTGCCTGGTGGCCATGGTCCCTGCCGGCAGCAGCAGCGCCATCACCCCGTCACCCCGTCTGGGGCGCGGGGGGCCGGCTGGCCCGGTCAGCAAGGCTGGCTCTGAGCACGGCTCCCTTCCTTGCAGTCCCCTGCCCCGAATCAAACCACCACGCCGCTCCTCCCGCGGAGCCGGGACTAACGCCGCAGTACATTGGCGAGGCTGCGCCAGTTTTGCCACGTATCCGGATTATTCATGCAAATCCCTAAAATGCTTTTGCAGCGCAAGCAAGGGGCCCAGCGCTGCAGAGCAGCCTGCTCTCGGCTTCTTGGCAGCTCTTCCCATGCCTGGTGCTTTCTCTATTGTAAGAAACCCCCTTTGGGGGGAAGGGAAAACTCAGCTGTCTTTCATTATTTGCAACCGGCTGCTCACGTTTTTGGCTCCGATGGTGGCTGCTGTTATTCAGCTCTGCTTGCTTTGCCCTCCCATCGTTCAGCGCCTCGCCGAGAAGCAGCAACTCCCCCGGCTTGCTTTGGCACGTGCTGGAAGCGCCCAGATGCTATTTCCAGCCCCCGAGAGATCCACCCTAAGCCCCCCAGCTGGCAGGTGAAGCAGCCCCCGCTTTCCCTTGGGACRGGAGCCCTCCCGACACCTCCATCCCAGTGGCGACGCCTCTGCAGAGCCCTGGCGCCCGCGCCAGCCCATGGCCTCGCCAGACCTCAACCCCCCCCGAAATCATTTATCTGGAGTTGTAAACAAGCGCGTCCATTCTGGGAGCAAATTGGAGCGATGGCCAGTCACTGATAGTAATTTCCAGTAATTAAGTGTGGATTAATTGATTTACCCAGCGATGCACTTGCTTTATATATGGTGTTTTTATTAAGTTACTAAGGTTTACTAAGTAATTTCCAAGGCATATTTATTAGCATTGCAGAAGTCTGAGTAAACAAGTTATTTTTAATTGTGGGAATAATTAAAAATCACCGTGTACTTCCATTCAAGAGACTATCCAGCCAGAGCTGTGGTTTGGGAGGCTTTGTCCCTCCCTGCCTGCCACCCTGGGCTGTGCCACGTCCCGTTTTAGCTCTCCCAGGCGGTGGTACCTCACGTCCCTGTAAAGGCATCCCCTCGGCTTACCAACTTCACGATAACGAAAGGTCCCTAACACCAAGTCCGCACTCGGATTTATTTCCCACCAGGACATCCCTTGGTCAGCGCAAGGACCGTTCCCGCGGCTTATCCCGCTCCGCGATGAGCGCCGGCAGCAGCACCGCTGGCAAAGGAGCCCTCCTCCTCCTCCTCCTCCTCTGTCCCCCGCGTCACCCGCACTCCCCTCACCTCCCCAGCTCGCACAGAAAGACTCCAAAGGAATTTTTTTTTTTCTGGGTCTCACGATTAAAAAATTGGCTCGGCAATGCTTTATGCATGCATCTGTTATGCTAAAATAACCATCCTTCCTAACCATGCCCACCTGCTGTCTTTTTCAATTTTAAGTATTTCTAAGTAGCAATCAAATCAGTATAATTTGTTCTTTATCTCAGAAAAACCATTGTGAAAGAAAAATGTGACCATTATGTTACATCAGGGAAAAATACAAGCCCTTTATTTTCAGCCTTCTCTCTATTCTATCAGATCTCACAGTCGTCATTATGCCCGTCGTATTTAATATTGCTCAAATGAACAGAGCTTTCTTTAATCACCGCAACCTTTCTCCCTCCCCTGAGCTCCCCCCTCCCCGAGGTTAATGCTTTTTTTCTTTCTTTTTTAATTCAGATACATAAATACTCGTATTATGAATGCGTTAAGGGTTTCCAGGAGACAGCTCCGTGGATTTGTTTCGGGAGCTGGCTGCTATCAGCAGCATTACCATCAGCTGCTATTGTGTGAGGATCAAGGTGCTGGATCCCGGCGAAAGCAGGATGCGCCAGACAGAACCACCACCCACTGGCTGCTCCAGAGGGATCAAAACAAAACCCGGGCAAATATTGACTCTATAATCAATTCCGAGATTAGGATTGCCTGATGAAACGCACCCAGGTTGCTGTGAAAACATTCAATTCTGTAGCTTTCAATAAAGCCTACAGATTAGAGGTCAATGATAAATTATTATTTATAGACTCGCTGCAAAGGTAAGGAGGAGAGGGAGTCCATTACAGTTTAGATTAATACCTTCGCATGCCAAGAGCTGGTCGCGATGCAAGCATGGGGGCACGCTTTAGGAAGATGTCTCTTCAATTTAAATAGCAGGGCAGCGTAACCTTTCATCCGGAAAAGAACCACTATTAGGTAGAGCAGAGTGGATGATTTTCAGTAATCTGATTTCTTGCAGGTTTTTTGGCTCGAGGAATAACCCTGTGCTTATTTCAACTTATTTCAGTCTATTGATTATTCAAACATCTTCCAGGATCCCCGCAGATGGGCTCTAACCACCCTGAACCCTGCAAATGCTGCTCTTGGGCACAGGACTGGCAACGCCGCCTTGAAACCGAGCCCTGGCTTGATAAACGTCCTTCACGTCCTTTGAATTAGGCATTAGAGGGGCCTGCCTCTGTCCCCCTGGACCGCTGCCTCGCTCAGCCGGCTACCTGTGTGCTCAGGTTGCACGAGAGAGCTCCTAGGAGGGTGTCAGGGGGGCGATGGGGGAAGCGGAGTTCCCACGTTGGGGTTTGGTGGTCATACAGAGGGGGGACCGCTGTGCCCCGTCCCGGTGCAAAGAGGTAGCAGAGTGCCAACATCCCTCCTCCCAGCCACCGCTGCTTGTTATCGCTGTCCCGCACCGCCCGGGGGACTTGTCGTCAGAGGAAGGTGACAGCTGGCCTTGCACGTCCCCTTCCCCGCCTCCCCGAGCATMGCGGCAGCCGGGGAACCTGCAAACACGGCGGTGGCCTCTTAGTAACGCATCAGACCCCCGTTATCTCAACGGAGCCTTCCTGAGACACGGCCACGGGGGCCGTGTTGCCATCGGCACAGATGCGATGCTGACAGCATCGCGGCAGGAGAGGTCTCCGAGGAACCGGGCCTCGGAGAAACTTGTCCTCCAGCTTAAAGACCTCGGAGCAGCTTTGGTAAGAATATGTGCTAAAAATAAATACTGCCCTTTCCTTCCTTTTTCCCTTCCCAAATGCCAGTTCTAAAAATATGAGCCATTTGCAGGAAAATCCCCCATCACAAAAGCTCTCCTCTCTCTTGCTCTCTCCCAGGAACACAATGCTATCACCATTTAAGCGAGCTGTGAGCACATCTTCAATAGATCAGAAGAATGGCACGCAAGGTTCAGATCATTACACAGTAATCCAGGGCTGGGGGGTCAAGCATTTCTATTTAACAGCRTGCTCCCGTTGCCAACTCTTTAGCCCGCTGAGACATCAGTGCAAACTCCGCTTCTGACGGCGGAGATGTTTTGTTAGTGTTTGTCTGGTGGTCCTGCTTCTCTGCATCCTGTCTACTCCAGCCCTGGGATACGCCGTGCCCCTGGGAGGAGCCGGGGAAAACCCCACCGCTTTCCTTTGCGCACCTACAAGAAAATATTTCCTTTGGCTTTGACTGCGAAGGAAGGCATTCCGGCTTCCTCCAGCTTCTGCTTGTTTTGGAGGCAAAGCAGCTGCAGAGGGCGACCACTCGTCCATCCCCAAGCCTCACATAGCGGTCGGTGCAAACCAAAGAGACGCGCTTTCACCTAAACGAAACCCCAGCGCCTGAACCCAGACCCGCTCCAGGGCAACATCCATCACCTGGCCCAGGGGTTTCCAAACCTCAGGTCAGAGCTGGCACTCTGCCTCTGCAACTGCCAGGCTCTGAAAGCGACTGCAACTTTTCCTGTCTTGATGCTTCAGTGTCCCACCTGAAAAATGAGGATAATTATACTTTTATCCCCCAAAATACCTACTCACAAGAAAACTTCAAGGGCTTAGGCTCCCATCCTCACTAGGAGGAAGAGGGAGGAAAGGGATCCTGTACCTCCAGCGCAGGATCTGGCCCTTAGGCTGCCGATATTGGTGTGTTTTTGGCAAATCAAACAGCAGAGCCTCCGAGATTCACGGACCCCAAACAAAGCACCCAAAGCGCTCGCTCAYGGGAGGATCCACCACCACAGCCGATGGAAAGGCGAGCGGCTCCCCGGCTCGCCCYGTGCCAGGGCACGGCACCATCCTCCCCGCACGCTGCTGTCCTCCAAGGACGCCATAACAAACAACAGCCAGCCAAGAACAAACCTTTTTCCCTTTTTTCCCCCCTTCCAACTCAGCTGCGGTTCGTACAAGCAGCAGTTTCTTCCCAAGCAAACRCCTGGGAGCAACCGCGGATCCAGCAGAGCCTGCCTGCCGTCTGAAGCCGCCGGCAAATGCGGCGTTGGCCATATGGAGGCAAACTGTTGATCCACCGCGCCTGGGAGCGTGCCCTTGGCAGCAGCCCCTGACCGATGCTACACAACTCTCCCAGCCAATTCTGCAGCTTTGCAGGGCAAAGTGAAAACCCCCGACTCCTTCGGCAACCAGTTTGTGCTTGGGCTAAGGACGATGCTGACGCAGGGCATCAGGACTGGTTTGATGTCCAAGGTGGCGGAGACCCTCTGTGGCTTGAAGCAAGCCACTTTGTTCCTCTGCATCTCGGCTCACCTCCTGCACGACGAGGGCGATAACATTCCCAATTGCCTTTTTAAATCGTAGGCTTTTGGACAGGACAGTCCTGGTGCTGCACGTGCACGGAGCAGGGAGGCTCTGAGCTGATTCTGGGTCCCGGTAAGGTTATCCAAACAACCATAACCGCACTTGCGGTCCCCTCCTCTGCGTAGGGCTGTCAGATTAGGGATTAGGGGTTTTCTGGGCTTGCCTACACCACCAGCTGCGGGGTGACTCGGCGCACCGCCCGAATCCCGCGGGCTGACCGCGTGCTCCAGACCGAGGGGCTGCCGAGACCGAGCATCCCCCGGCCAGGACCCACACGGCAATCCGCTTGCTGCTTTGGCTTCCCGTTCCAGCGTGTCTTTCGCACATGCTCTCACATCCAGCTCAGCTACACTTAGCAGATTCTAGTTTCCATAAATAAAAATTAAACAAACACTTAACGAGCGTCATGCATATTAATACCCTCCAGGTGAAGGTTAGCATGAGCTGTGATTGTGGCAAATCCGCATTTGATTAGATTGACTTGAAAACAGGGGAGATAAACAACCCACAAAAGCCTAAAAATTATAGTAATTTATTCTTTTGACCTCTGCGAGTTTCTCGGTTTTATGCAACTTCAGCCTCCTTCGTACAACGGGATTTTTCCCTACTCAGTGCACTTCAAAGAAGCAGGTGCTGGCACATCAAAAATGACTCCATTCCCCTCGCCTCTCGAATTGCTCACCACATGTACGGCATGGCATCTGTATAACAAGTCGGAGCTTTTGACTCAGCCGTCTAATAAACAGCTCCTTGTGAAAGCGGGAGGCTCGTTCCCGGTCCCTCCGCCGAGCCCGCAGCGGGACGTCGAGGCTGTTGGGGAAGCAGGAGGTGTCAGGGATGGGAGGACCCGAAGCATGACGCTCGAGAGGCTTTTTTGATGGGCTGCGGGAGACACAGGCCGAAACAGCGGTTGGGATGGAGGCTTTCTCGCGGTAGAGCTTAGGTAAATCCTGTCCATCCGGCATTCACAGCGTAATGGCATTTTTCCCCCCTATAGATAGGAGAGAGTCTCTAACGGATCTATACCTTTGCAACAACCTTCCTATAACCCAGCTGGTTCAGTTTAGGGGAGCTCAGCCCAAGCACGCATCTGGGGTAGTGCAGATATTTTACGAGACCACTCACTGGATGGACAAAGAAGCTCCAAGTTCCTAACTGAGTTTTTTCCAGCACAGCAGTCATTAATTCCCCCTCACTCTAAGCCAAGCCAAAAAGGACATTCCAGCCGCAAACAGAGAGCCAACAGCTGGTTAATAAACACTAATAAAGGCAACCTGGAAGGATCTAACCTCGGGCTGGAAGTTCTCCACGGGGTCCCTGCTCTGCTGCTGCGCAAAAGGTGCAATCGCTGTAGAAGCGCCTGCAACATTTTCCAATAGATGGGCAATTATTATTCATTCGTCTCCTGTTTGCGGCGACAACGTTAATCACAGCGGTCTCCGGGAGAAGGATGCTAATGAAGACGTGATGCGGGCAGCACCGTCCGCAGCCATTTCTCAATTCATTAGCATCCTGTCACTCCGAGGGGCAACCGCGGAGACCCGTGTTCCCACCTTTCACCAAAACATGACAGGATAATAAAGCAACGCTATTTTCAGTCCCGGGGAAAAGCCAAACGCGTTCCTTAAGCTCAGCGGTTGTTACAACAAGTCCCTAAAACGGAAAACRGACAACCAGAACAAAACCCCAGCACCCAAATGAGCAACGACGAAGAATCATCTTGCATCCCTGCTCGCCCACAGACAGGGTCCAGCAGCCACATTCCTCGGTGCAAAGCGCTGCTATACCCGTGGCGAGGAACGGGTAATTGCACGGAGCGAGCCTGAAAATCCGTGTGGGCGTCCAAAGCTAGGACAGATCCCGGAGGCTGACGTCTGGGACAGCTCCTGGCAGTGGCCGATGCCCTCGCACCAGCAGAAACGCTTTACTCATCAGCAAAGACACGGAAAAGAGAACGGGCGGCAACGCACAACAGGAGAAACTCAAATCTGCTCGGGGGACTTGTCGACCCTGCGTGGCATTTCAGCATTTCCCCCGTTAGTTATCCTACGTAGTCAGTTATACAGAAAATAATCAGATGCCTTCTTCTAATTGCTGCCTGGTAGGGTGTTCCACATCTCACGAACCTTCTGTGGGACCAGAAGCACCCAACGTTTTCACCTCATCCATTAAAAAAAATAACAAACAACCCAACAAACCTATAGTAACTACAAATACTGATGCTGCTGGTTCAGTGTTTTATACAAACGCCGAGTACCTTAATGCAGGCGATGCTGCAGCCGCACAGGTCGTGTGTGTTAACAGCTCTCTGAAGGTCCGGGCCACTGCGCACCAACCAGATCAAGGCGAACGTCTCCTAATGTAGGTGCTCCATGTCACGCCCGGTGAACACCACCTCTTCAGCGGGGCAGATTTATTCCAGCAGCTCGACATAATAAACAAGCCCATTTCACGGCTGAAATCAGAGTGGGCAATAATGCCACATTCTCTGAAAAGATGGAGTATGCCATAACCAGCTTTTAGGTTAGGAAATACAGTCCTCTGAACCATCTGATGGGCTCCCGACTTAATGTGATAATAGATAACCACATTTTTTAACATAACTGCAAGCATCCTACTTTGCTGCGTTCAGGTTTCTGTACTATTTCTATCACCGTGATATCTAAACTTCTGTGTTCTGATCGGGTGCCATATGTTACTAGCAGACATTCAGATGAGCCGTGAAGCTCATGCAAGTATTCACTAAATCTGCGGAGACACTGTTTTTGCTGATCTCCGTTCTCTTGACAGCGGTTTCATCATCCGACTGGGAAATAACAACAGAGCAGCATGAGCCGTTGCAGGCTCCAAAACCGTGGGTAGCAAACAGCTGGCACCAACACTTTATAAAATATACCCCATCCACCCGCAAAACTGTTTGTCCGACAGATTTGGGATAGACCTACAAAACAAGCAAACAGAGGCATTTGCAGACATTGGGAAGGAGTAACCTGATTTTCAGTTTGGGGCTTGTTTTCACCTGGCTCCGTGACCCTCGGCAGGCAGGGAGGGGAATGAGACATTTCTCGCCCATGGCAGCAGAGCAAAGGTGCTCACCCTCCTCAAACGGGATTTTTCGGAGAGCCCGAGGGGCTGCTGCGATCAGGGAGATAACCTAAAGCCCTCTTTGCGTGAGGGGGGCCCTTGGAAAGCAGACTAAGCCTGCCGGAGTAGTAACGCAGGGCGGTGGGAACCCACGCGTCCGCAGACCAGAGCGTTCCGGTTAGGAAAATTAAATTACGCTTTTGGAAGGTGGAACGATACGCCCGTGTTCCAACAGTAGCATCTGCTTTTTGCGAGACGCTCACAAGCGTAGGTTCGGCAGACGCCGGCGCGACAAAGCAGCTGGGAGGCCCCTGGCTGTGGCAGCTTCTCGTGTCCAAAAGAAATCCCATCGCCTCCTTCCCTACTGACAGTTGAAAAGGCTCCAGCAAAACGCGGTCAACGATAAGGGCCCCCCGGCACAGGCGCCAGCTCTGCGGCGGAGCGGGACGGGCAAGCGTTGGCAGCGTCCAGAAAGCACCGCGTGCCGCTCCCAGAGACCTCGCACTTCTCTTATTAAATCTCGCCCCCTCTCCCTTAGATACCGCCTCGCTTCCCTTTCAGCCTCAGCTGCAGCACAATATAATTTGAGCTGTGAAAATGCAGTCAGCACATCTAGCTGCTGCTGCCTGAGCCGTCCCTGATTTTGTCAGCTCTCCACGGCTGACAGCGTTTCCTGATGTTAAATAGGTTTCGCGGATGAGTGGGGGCAAGCTACCAGGGTAAGGAATCACCAAAGGGAGAGGAAGACAGAGCGGGATGCAGAGAAGGCAAGAAAGCAAGCAGGAGAGCAGGAGCGCATCCAGAGGCCAGCCCGTTTTGAAGACACGACCGTGCCGAGACCCGCGCACCAGCGTCCGCTCCCCCAGCACGCACGGAGCCGCCCGACAGGGAGAAGAAACCTCCTGGAAAAGCTTCCAAGAAAAATGCCTTTCCTCCCCTCCCAGAGGCTCTGACCACCCACGTGGCCGGTACGGGGGGTCCTTCCTCTTCTGTGCAGCGTGGTCCTTTCCAGCCCCAGAGCAGGAGGGCGATGTGGCCGAGAGCCGAAGCCCCAAGCAGGAGGAGGGCTGCTGGGGAACGGCTTGCTCGTTGTCACGTTTGAGAGCAGAGCCTGCTGTTGGAGTAATGCTGCACTCAGCCTAGCAAATCGCGGCAGCTTTTCCATCTTTATGTTTTCCCCTGTTAAATCTAAGAGGGAAAAATAAACCAACTGTATTTGATAAGAGCTACTTCCCCCGGAGAGGGCTGTGGGGAAACGCGCTCTCACAAACGAGCAAACAGAACTCCCCTTCCTTGTTTATCTTCTTCGTATTTTAAGCAAGGGCTGGGGAAAACGGAGTAATATTTGGCTGAATTCACCGTGCCTGTCAAAACCCAACACTTCATAAACGTGTAATTGTGCCTATCTATCACCTGCTGGTGGTTCRGGTTTCCAGGAGTCAGGGAATCATTGCTAATTTCTTCAGGGAGCTCGGTAATAAGCAGGAGGTAAAGCTTCGCCTTCCTTGATATTACTGCCCCAAGGATCCAGGTTGTGCTCCAGAAGCTGGGAGCTCTGGGGACCTGGGATGCGGGAAGAAATTCAGTTTCAGCAAGTAAAATAAAATGGACCTTTTTGTTGTGCTTTCCTCCAGCGCTTCAGGTAGCAGTTATCTGAACCGTAAGCAACCAAAAAGGTTTTGCACCTCTGTAGGGGTTTCTGGCAGAGTTTTCAGGTGACCAGCTGTGGTTCCAGTTAGGCAGCACTGTCAGTGCCATCTCCATGGCACAGATGGGGAACCAGAGTCATTGCCTTTCTTCCGCGTGTCTCTGGAGACCTCGCCTGGGAGGTAGTCCCGAGCAGACATCGTGGGAGGAAGATGCTCTTACTCCTCTGCATCCTCTAGCATAGGATGCACAGGGAGCCTCCCCCGTCCGTCCCCGTGCTCCCTGCACTGGGCTGCATCGCACAGAGAGGGACGAAAGGCAGGAGAAGTTCAGTGCACACTCTCACAAAATGGACCTCTCCTGCTCTGATGCACGTTCCTCTTGAAAACACTYGAAAGAAGAAAAACCTCACTCCCCCCATCCTCCTCCTGCTAGGCAAACTCGTACAAAGGCATGAGTTCTTTTCCATATACTTTTTTTAAAAAGACCACGCACTTACATTTAATTAAAAGTATCTACATAGAAATGAGATTAATTAATTCTCCTTCTACCCAAGAGCCCTCTCATTGTGTTCGCTTAAATGAGGTTTTAAAACGTCTCACCACCGTATCTGGGCCAGTTGTCTCCAGACAACACTTGGACTGTTATGCCAGCTCGTGCTACACCACACCGCTTCTCTTAAATGAAAGTGGAGTGCGCAGGGCCAGCCCGCTCTCTGCTTTGGAGGATGTTAAGAGTAAAGCTTAGGACACATGTGGGCATCTCCGATCTTCTGGAGAGGATCTGCCCAGCCTACCAACAGCCCATATAGTCTGGGACGCCAACAGCCTCCCCTCAACACACCCATCCTCATGTGCTTAACTCGGCATCAGCACAACCAGAGGATGCTGCGCACGTGAGGTTCTGCAAGGTCAGAAGGCGACAGCAAGCGGGCGTGCTGAAGGACTTGAAATGCAAGGAGAGAGCTGCAAAAGGCTTCAAAGCCTGGCTGGAAGCACAGCAGAGGAGAAGCAGCAGGTGGGAGAGGACCGTGCCGCCCCGCACTGTGAGCGATGATGATCATTGAGCAGCACTCCRAGAAAGTGCTGGGGAGGCAGCCCGCACAGCATCGCTGCCCCTGCCCGCTACCCAGCGCCACCAACCCCGACTCCAGCCTCTACGTGCGATGCAAATCAGTAAATCAACAGCCTGTGAAACGCTGCTTTCCAGCCTGCCATTTTTCCCGAGACGCCTGCCCGTTTCTCCACGCAGGTCAAGTGCAAAGATGGTGAAGGGTGGCAGCTGACAGGAGAACTCAGCATTTAATCCTCCAAAATAAAAGGGAACAAAGTGGACGAACAAGCTCTCCACCTTCGGAGAGGGAGGATGCGGAGAGGTGACCTCAAGCAACACTGCCAGAAAGGACCTGGCTATTATGCACAAAGAGCAACGCACGGCATGCTCCAGCCCATGCTCTTCTTTGCATCCAAATTTCCCCCGACGCAGGGGAAACATCTTCCTTCTAATTCAATGTCAGGCGGAGCCGGTGGCACACCGTGCTCCCGAGGGAGCCTTGCTTCCAGCGGAAACCGAAGCAAAGTTATTTGCGTGGGTGCCAGAAGCTGTAGGGACAGCCCCCGGGAGCACCGGGCTCCTGGGTTTGCTTTGCTGTTCCCGGCAGGTCCGGCAGCCCTGGGACCAGCTGCCTCTGCCGGGCACTGCAGGCAGGAGCACGCGAGGGYTGGGGAGGGTGTTTCGGTGCTGCTGGCACTGCCAGGCAGGGAAAGGGGCTTGGACCCCACCAGGTCCAACCTCTCCACAGCACAACTTTCTTCCCCCTTCCCCTTTCCCCTACCTGATTGCTTCAGTTCTTTTTCTTTCATGCCATTTTGCAAGCTGCCAATCTTCCCATTGATAGGTGAGCTCCAGCCTCCTGCAGCCCAAGATTAATTGATGGGGGAGCAAGAGATTTCTTCTCCTGAACAAGGGGCTTCCCAGCCAGGTCCAACAGTACACCAATTAGGCTACTTACTTACATTTTGAGTCAAATATGAGATCACCCAGAGGCTCCCCAAGGCTCGTAAAGGCAGATGATCAGGGTGATCTTACTTACAAGCAGATCTCTGTCAAAAATGGGGAGCCAGATGCTGTCGGCCGAAGGAAAGGGGCTAGCGACAGCACTGGCTGTTAGCGGGGATGCTCAGTGATATGTATTTCAGTAGAGAGATGGAAACCTGACTACTTTTGAGAGACACAAAACCACAACAGGTCCGTAATAAACTTGACCATAAAGATGCAAGCTGGAGCGCATACAACGCCCTCTCGGTGCTTATGTGCCATTCACTGCGACCCCAAATAAATACCTTCTGCAGGACACGACCATCTCACTGCTCCGGGCTCTCCAGATCCTCCTTTCCCCTCCTTGGCACACAGCTGGGCACAGCAGCAGCACCCGGGCCATTTGTGCACTGGAAAGGCGACCGGAATAGTTGCCGGTGAAGAAAACAGCAATAGCATCCCGTGCCGTCTGACAGGTTCACGCACGGCGTCCCTCTCCCACTCCTCTCTCTTATCTGCCTTCGCCAGGCAYGGCCGCGCTGCCGGGCCGCCCGTGACCTTGGTGGGGAGCCCTGCTCTTCCCTTCCCGGACAATCGGATGGCTCCCCAAGGCATACCCATTTTAAAGCAACGCATTTGCATCCCGCTTTCCAGAGACAGTTCGTGTTTCACCTGGATTCCCTATGATAAATCCTTATCGGGAGTGCCCGTGGCAAGTCTGCGGTGACTTTGTTCGTTCGTATGAGCTCTGCACAGATTAGCTCTTCGCAGCGCTTCGCCAGTTTATACAGATTTCTGATAAATGTTTTGACAGATTTTCCTGACTTGGGGAAAAAAAAGGGGGGGGGGGGGGAAGGGGAGAAAAAAAAGAGAGTCTTTGCCTGCCCACGCTTCAGATAGTGCTTTAGACATGAAATATTCATTGCCTTTCAACCACGTAGGGTCTAAAAAACCAGTAAGCACTTCTATATCCCCAAATAATACGTCATTGTTCCTTCCATGTCCCCACTCCGGCAGCAGCTCCTGGGTCTTGCTTCCCTCGTGCACCATCACCCCCGAGCCGCCCGCCCTGGAGAAGGCAGGAATCCTCTGAAGGATGCTCCTCCACCCCTTCCTTCCTCTTCACCCCAAGAAGGACTAGAGGCTGCACGGCGGGTCTTTAAAACAGATTTGGGATGCCGAGGTAGCGCTTATCTCCTCCTGATTTATGTCTCTGCAGCGTATACGGTAAATTCAGCGGATCGCCTTCACCTTCGGTGCCGTCTCTCCCCTGTAACGCTGATCTTTTCTTCAGCTCAATTCTGAGTGAAGACTTTCTAGACGGTAAAGACAACGAGAGCAGCGGGTCCGCCTTTCAGTCAGATATTGGGACTTTTGAAGCCCCAAACTTTTTTTGGAAGCCCGGGCTCTCTGTGTACCACCCGCAGTCTCCCACCCGCACAGGAGCCCAATGCCGGGCTCAGGCTGGCAGAGGTCGTGGTTGCATCGATACGGATGCGGGTGTCTGAGTTCCAGCTTCTCCGATACCCTAATCTCTCCCTGGGAGAAACGGGGTTACGCAAAGAGAGGAGCACGCCAGCCTGACCCGAGCCCGGATTGCAATCTTCCCGTCCTCCCCGGACACTCTGGCTGGCGATGGAAATTTCCAACATCCCTTTCACGCAGCCGTTTACTCTCTGCCAGATTTATCTTCCCGCTATTAGCCTTCAGAGCTCTGATTTGTTTGCCTGTCATTTGGACAAATGTTGATGGGCAGAAACAAGCAGGGCTTTCTTTTTTTCCCCTCCCCTTTTCTTTTTTTTTTTCCCCCTCCACACTATCCAGCGCCAGCAAGAACATCAAGGGAAATGGATGAACAACTGACCCATAAAATAAATACAAGGCTTACAGTTTCTGATAAAGATTACATATTGTAGGAGTCATGACTAGATAAAAGCTAGTGGAAGGAAAGCCTCAGACCTCGACTGAGTAAAAAAAAAAAAAAGCAGCGTATATGCACACACACACAGAGACGCGCAAGAAGATGTCTTGCAAGTTTTGTGGAGAGTTTGATAATCTGAATACGTTTTGCTCCAAGCAGACTCGCTCACAAGTGCCTCTCAGACATGGCCCTGCGAAATCTCAGGAAAAGCAGCGAGAAGCTGAACGCGAGAAGCTGAGGCGAGCTCCTCTCCGCTGCAGCAGCCTCCCCAGCGCCCCAGGGCAGGGTCCCCACTTTGCTCACCTACGTATAGCCAGAGGGACGACCCTCGGGAGGAGGAAAGGAAGCGCTATTGTCTCGCTCTGTTCCCACGTGCTGGGAGTGACCCGAGCCAGCCCGTAGCTCCGCAGGAGAGAAGCACGTTGCCAAGGCTGGAGTGAACAYGTACGGCTACCCAGCAGTTCTCAGCAAGCTTTACGTACGCAGGGGCAGGAGGAGAGCGCTTCTCCTCTTTGACCGGAAAAGCGTGCACAGAACGTACAAGAAAAAATGGCCTAAAATATTCTTCTTTTAACCCCAGGGTGGAGTTCTGGTTTAGAAGCCGTGTTGTCCCTCGCTCTGCTCTTCAGCCTGCCCAGAGCTGTGGCTGGAGCTGGGCAATAGCCCGTGGTGGGGAATTAGACGCTCCAGAGAGAACACACCAGCTAGGACAGTTCAAAGGAGGCAGCAAACTGTTCTCATCAGGTGGAGTCACGAGATGGCCTCCACTGCAGAGATGCCCATACACAAATAATCATAATTTACACATGGTACAAACAGGCTGAGGCGGACGGTGTGAATACATTTACTACCGTGGTGCTAGGCAATAACAACTCCTCCAGACCTCAAGGACTTTTGATGAGCATGCTTTGCATGATCTGCTTTCAACCCTGCTAGTCCCAACAGGGAAAGCTGCCGGCCCGAGCGATAAAAGCGTAAGGAGTTTCCATTGAACAAGCGAAGGGTCGAACGCCCCCAGCAATTCCCGCTCCCCGCTCCTCGTTTCCCTTCACATCACCGCATAACTGTCTGCTAAAGCACTCCAGCGACCCAGCTGTTGAATTTGGCACTTGCCAGCCTATTGCAGATTTAATTTCCCTCCCACGACTTACTGGTTTTCCAAATTATGTGGGTCCCAAGTTTGCTTTTATACATACACCCAGGCAAGCAACACAGCCCCATGCAAACACAATACCCAAATGACTGCAGGTACCTGATAAGTGGGCGGCCTCTCCCCCAGCTTCACACCCCCCCAGGCCATACCTGTCCCCCCCACAAGGAGGAACCCCAACCCCCCTTACCTGCAGAGCCCCATCCTGCATCCCTGCCGGCTGCTGATGCACTTGGGCTGGGCTGGGCACTAAGTACCCGCAGGTGCGGGTGGGAAGTGGCCCCAGCTGGGCAGGGGCAGGGGCAGGGCAGGGCAGGGCAGGGCAGGGCAGGCAGGAGGGAGGGCACCGCTCCAGCATCCCCCAGCAGCGCCCACGCCATCGCCTTGGCTAACGCCGGTGGGGCGATGCTGGAGGGGCGGTTCCCACGCCAGGGAAGACCGGGAGCGCTTGCTGCATCCCACATGAAACCCCGTTTTCCTCCCCTCGTACCAATCCTGCCGGTTTGCCTTCAGTGCGCGCGTTTTCCCAGGCAAGAAGGGGAGCTACGGGCACTGGGGCTGGGAGAGAAGCTGCCCATTTGCCCGTGCTGTGCAGAAAACAACCTGCCTACCCCGCTAACCACTGCAAACCCGGTGCTGCCCGCGCGCAAACCAGACCGGCACGTAGCTGATAGCCCGGACCCGGGCTTTGCAGGCTGGCGGGCTCAGCCTTACAGATGCCGTCGCAGCAGCAGCATTAAAAGCTGCGTTCCTGCGGTGGGACGACTCCTCTCCGTGATCCCCATTTCTAATGGCTGCACAGCTCACACCATTGACGGAAGAGCACCAGCTCCAACCCTATGTAGTCCCAAGTACCCCAAATTTTAATACTCGTAAGGCAGGCCCAAGGAGTCCGCACCCCTGGAAGAGTCAGCGTGAGCCTGAGCTCTTGCGGACAAACCCGCGAAGTTTTGCCAAGCCTTGCTCGAAAGCAACCTGCTCGCGGCACGAGCCAAGGGGGTCGGCTCCCGGGGCGCAGAGGGGCTGACTTGGAGAGCGACGCTGGCAAGCGCCTGCCCCTCAGCTGGACCCTCTCCCCAGAGCATCAGATGCACCCCGGACTCTCCATCCAAGCAGACAAGCAATCGGGCAAACGCGAGCCAGAAAGTTAGAGCGGCGGCACGGAGAGAATTGGAGCTGCGCTCGGCAGCAAATTAGACATTTAAAAACTGAGGAGAGTGACTGGTGAAGATTAAATGCATTATAGATTTGCTGGAGGAGAGGCGAGCGAAAGAAAAGGTAGATCATTGACGCCCCTCAGGCAACAGGGTGAAGATTTGTTTACGTACCGGTGTGTAATCAAGTAGGAATGAATGCAAGACACGGGGCCTTAATTTTTCGTTTGCAATCAAGGCCACGTACACCTTTTCTTAGTCACAGAAAAACACTGCCATTCTCCTTGTTCCTGCTCAACAGCGGCATTACCCAGAGAAGGGAAAATTACCCAGACGTAATCGGGCTGATTACGGACAGGGAGCGGCCAGGGAAGGAAAGCTCCCGGGGCTGCAGGCAAGGGCTGCCCGACCGGCGGGTGCAGGCAGGAGCCTGGCTCCTTGGCGGGTCCAGCTCACCCCCGGAGCGACGCTCCGGACGCCGGGTCCCCCCCCGGCTGGGAGCGAGTTACCTGCGGCGGGAGACACGGGAGCTGTTTCGGGAACGTCACCAGCTTCACCCCCTGCCCCTGGGCGCTGGGCTGGAGCCCGGGGATGGACGAGCTCCCTGGGACGCTGCGCCCGGGCTGCAGCCCGCTCCTGCTTTAAAAGGCTGTTTTCCAAGGCTGGGGGAAAAGAAAAAAATCATCCCCGATTGTGTGAAGTCTCACACTTGACTCGTGGCTCCGCCAGACTTGTTGAAAGGACTCTAGGAAGAAGTGTTGATGCCAGGGTCCGGCGTGGGAAGCGTGGAAGAGCCTGCAGAACGTGAACGCCTGGGGCACGGCCTGAGTAAGGGGCCCGTCTGCAGAAGCAGGACGACGTCAGAGGCTTTGCCCAGCGAGGGGGCACTGGGCAGCACCTCCCGTCCTGGCGACAGGCAACGGGACCAGGCGCTGCCTGGGAAGAGAGAACGGGAAGCTGAGCATGGGCGTAGAAATCCAGCGGAGAGGAGATGGAAACAGAGAGAGGGTGCAAAGGAGCAGAGGAAGGAAAGGACGCAGAGAGTCACCGGCTGGAGATTACCTTCTCCGTCTCATTGAAATTCCTGTGCAGCTGCCATCTTGAGGAGCTGCTGCCAACCCGTCGCCGGCGCGCAGACGGGAGCGGGGCTGCGGCGCTCGGAAGCGGCGAGGTGCCAGCCCCAAGGGAGGCTGGAGAGCGGAGTACAGAGGAGAGAGGAGGGCGTGTGATCAAATATTCCCTTTACTCCTAGCAGCCTTCATAGCTCCCGCTTGCTCGTTTCATGCGCGCCTGCTCCGAGCGTGCTCCGGCGGGTGAGGTGACGCCGGCGTGGCTCACTCTGCTTGTTGCAGCGAGGAGGCAGAGGCAAGGGCTCCCGGGGAGGGAGAAGGGGGAGCAGACAGAAGGGAGCTCGGCTGATGGATGCTTAACCCAGGGCGTCCAAGCAGAAGGCTCTATGCCCCACATCCAAACTGTTAATGACCGGGCATCAACATCCAGGCTGCACAGGTAGCACTACAGAGACCCAAAGGCAGAGAGGGAATCCCGCTTTGGCGTAGTTTGTTGGGAAAGGGGAGGGAATCCCACTCACCCCAAAGGATGCTGAGAGCAAGCCTGCGGGGACTTGGGGGAGAGGCGAAGGACAACACTGTTACTGCCGGGACGCGAAGCAAGTCTTTGCTTAAGCCACTCAGAGGAAAACAGGATTTCCAGAAAGCAATCGAGGTCAAACAGAGCATTGGAAACCGCCAGCAGGTCTTTAAAATAGTCCCTGCTCCTCCCCAGCGCTTTGTGTCTCGGGATCTTTTTAAAGCCCGGCGACTCCTCCCCCTTTGTACTCCGAGATGGAGAGAAAACATTCCTGACCTCGCAGGGAGCGAAATGGAAGCAGAAAAGAAAGACGCGCCAGCCCAGCAAAGTGCTGAAGGGCAGGGAGAGTCTCTGTGAGCAYGGAGCTGTTTCAGCGGGAGCGGGGGCTGACCTCCTCTCCGGGGCCAGGGCTCGGGACGGCCTCGAGCAGCTCTACGAAGCCCTTAGCTGGGAGTGGAAGGGGGGGAGGCAGAAGCGGGTCTGGCTTACAGCGCAGTCCGAGGACAGGAACGAAACCCCACRGGGCTGCTGAACACCCTCACCCTCCCGAAGGGGCTCAGTGCCCTCTTCATCTGGAGGTCAGAGTTTCCCCCAAACCACACTCAGGCTGCCAAGCGCCCACAGATCCCGCCTGCCTGTGTTTTTCTTCCGTTGCTGGTCAAGGAACTGCTGAATTGCATCTATCCATGTCCTTTTGCTATCTGTATTCTGCATTCCTATTCTAGCTATATTCTTTAATCCTATTTACCTGCACTACTCCAGGTCTATTACTTAGCGTACTGCTGCTATCCTGCAAAACAGGGTAAGAAGCTGGAGCGGGAGAACACGGGCTGCGGGGTAGACGGGCAGAGACACGCGGGTTAAAAGCGACGTTAATTTATCTAAGCCTTAGCTGACGGGGAGGACGGATGGGAGAGCTCTGCAGTCAGCGCCCGCACGTCTGTGAGAGGCGCTGACAAGTTCCTCGGAGCAGAGCCAGGGAGTCCATCAGTCCGGCCGCGTCGGGCAATTAGGCGAGAGTGAAACGGCGTGAAGGAGGGGAGAGGACAAGCCGGAGGGGTGAGCGAGGAGCGGACCTTACACGGGACGGGAAGGCATCCTACGCGGGGTGAGCACGGGGTCCGTCGGTTCAGCACCCCGCTGGCAGCAGAGGTGCCGCAGGAGCGGGGCTGGCGATGGTCCCCGCCTCGCGGCGTCTCCCAGGGGCTTCTCCCTAGGAGGGCCTATACAGGGAAGGATTGCTGTGCTCCTGTCTTGCCTCTTGTGGTTTTTGCAAGTTCTAGCAGTAAGGCTGGCCCTCCCCCCGGTATAAGCAGTTCCACCGGCCTACGTGCCAGGGCAGCTGTGCGGATTTTATACCAGCCAAGCTTCTGGCTGTCCAAACTCGAAGCAATCGCCCCCTCTGCCTGCAGCCCTCCCCTGCTTCCCACGTTGCGGGCACTTGGAGGACTTTGCCGGAGAGCCCGGCACCGACGGCACGGTGCTCCGGGCAGCCCCCGCGCCTCCTCCATAGGCTGCACGGCAGCCGAAAACCGGCTGGGATTTCTCCAGAGGCTGGGGAAACTGCCTTACTGCTTGGAGGGGCCGCTGCCGTAATGGATTAGGCACCAGCCGTGCTTACCCCTGCCCTGCCGAGGCGGAGACGGGCGCTGGATGCCAGCCCTGCCTCCTGCCCCGCAGCAGCTCCCGCAGCAGGGCAGGGCTCGGGGGGCGGCCGGGCGGCCGTCTGCCGGCGGAGCTCTCCTTCTCCGCCTTTGTTTAGCTACCTACCTGAAGTTGGTTTATTTATCTAATGTTTCTGTGTTTAACTGAAGTTTGTTTCTTTAATTAAAGTTTACCAAGGAGCTTCTGCAGTTTGCAAGACAGCAGCGTGGCACGCAGAGCTTTGCCCACCGGCAGAACCACCTGTCCTGTACTTTCCCTACGAGCATCGGTTAAAAACCTTCCACCCAGCTGAGTATATATTCACATTTCTCAGGAAAGACCTTTGCCGTGCAGCAGGGAACGTCTCCACGGCTGCCTTTTGCACTAGGACGAGGCTAGTTTAAACTTTTATTGGCCGCTAGCCTGAAATTATTTTCTCGGTTGTACTAATTCAGATGTTACAATATTCGCCTGCGTGTTGCTTTTTAGATGGAATTGTTTTTTCCCTGCGCTGAAACGATACATCCAGATAAAGCAGCGTTCATTTAAACTCAGAAGAGGGTAATGCGTGCGAGGGAGATAATCCGCTGCAAACGCTTGGCAAATTGGAACCGCCGGCGTTACGGCCTCGCTCAGTGCAGGGGGCCCAGTCGCTCTGCCCGGGCTCGCAGGACTCGGGCAAAGCTCGTTCCGGCTCGCGTACTGTAAATACCGCATCTGTGCTGGATTCGCAGCACCCTCCTCTCCGTGAAGCTATTCCGCACTTACTCGCGGGGGCCAGGACGCAGCCCGGCCGCGCAAAGGAGGAGCAGCCCTGGGCCTTAGGGAGCTGCGGCGGCTGCGCGGGGCCAGGCTGCGGCACCGCCTCCCGCCGCCGCCTCCCTCCGTCCCCGCCCGATCGATGCCGCGTGGAGCCGGTATTATCCCACGCGGCACGCCGCAGCCGCTGCCGAGAAAATGGGATTGGAGCGGCAGAAAAAGCTATTAGCCCGTTGTCAGGAGCCTCTGATGAGAACCGACTGGCCAGCGCGGATCGATGCTGCCAGTCGCACGGTCGCGCCTCGCCCCAGCTCCTTTTTTAACAGCGAGCGTATTTCAATCACTGAGCTCAGAATTCGGGTCCATTTTACCCGATGTAAGTCAAAGTGTCATTTCTCACTAATGACTTTACGTGGCATAAGCCTTCAAAGCCTTGACGTTCAGCAACATCAGCCTGGCAGAGAAGGCGGTAATTATGCAACTCAGAATTGTTTACCTAGTTAAAATAATTCCTCCCTGTATTTGGTTAAAAAAAAAAAAAAAAGAAGAATTGTATTACTTACCTAATAAAATAATTGTGCAATTAGGACCAAAGGACTTTYGCAACTTGTGAAAATGTTAAGTTCAGGGCAAACACTACGTTCTTATTTTAGGTAAAGATCATTTTGTTCAAGTTCATAAAATCTAGAAATGTCCTCAGGTCCTTTTAACGAAAAAGGCTGAACAGCTGGACCCTCCGCATGGCCAAGGGATGGATTTGGGGCTCAGATGCTCGTGTTCAGCTGCCGGTTACTGCCTGGCAGTCCCGGGTGTTTTGGGGAAATAATCCTGAAAGATTTGGACCACTGATAGGATAAATTACAGACTTTGTTTTTGTAATTGCTGAGAACCACCGAGGCCATAGGAAGCTTGTTAGAAGCCGAGACCTGCTCAGATGCTGCACGGCAAAGCCCCTTTGGCTGGCACGCTCTACGTGGCCGAGGACGAAAGGTATCGGGTGCGCAATCTGGGGCACGAGGAAAATCGCTGCAACTGCTTACGCCCTAGCAAATGAACTCAAGGAGGGTTCTGAGCAGATGTAGTTCTCTGCATGGCCCCARACGGCCGGACACATGCCTAATGCAATCGCTTGCAGAGCAACTGTAGAGGCAGATGGGGGATGCTGGCAGAAGTCTGTCTGAGTCGCCCGAGAGGAAAGGGTACGCTCCGGTTGTCCACGCAGACCTCCTCATGCCCGGGGATGTCACGACGTAGAAATAAGGACCTCTTGAAGCTGCAGCTAAGTAAATCTGCGATCTTTGCAAGCAGCACTCCCTGTTTGGGTTTCTTTCCCAAGCAGATGGATACTGCGGCATGAAATCGCCAAGATTAAAGGCAGCAGTGGTTTCATCCAGACGACCAGGGAAACGGCTGGGCCTTCCGAGGACGGGGTCCAGAGCCTTGGCAAAGGCCCCGCTCGGCACTCGCAGAAGGCAAACAGCCCGAGAGCGAAGCAACCGCGCTGCCTTCGCAGCACAGAGGCGCGGGCCAACCCAGAGATTACGGGGAACGGCCCGATTCGGGGACGGGACGAGCGAGCCACACGCGGCCATAAATCAGTCATGAACCCTCCGACACGCGGCCGATTTGTTCTCGCAAAAGCGGCGGCTGGCAGCAGTTTCACCGAGCGATGTTCACAACTGGATTCTTAATAGGCTATTAATGTCCAATCACACTTGGGTCGGTTTTACTCTGGAAACCGAGAAGCGGCCATAACCAAAGGCTCTCTTGTCCTCTCCCCACCTCCCGCCGTAGCCGCGCTCTGCTCTTGCAGGCTGGGCTTTGCCACAGCGCTCTGAGCATGCTAAATTATTGAAAATCACTGCGACTGGGCAGCAGCAGGATTGTGTCTAAGGAGAGACTGCGGCATTAATCCCGGCTCAAAGCCCTCGGGGAGGAGTGCTGACTCGAGCAACACGACACGTCAAATTCGGAATTACGAAGAACCTCTCCCCATTGCAACATACCGAGACGGATGCTCCAGGCATCTCGTGACAAAGCAMGTGCAGAATAAATCAGGTTGTGGTGTACTCACGGAGTACTCACCCGCTGTCACACCTGTATGCGCGTGGCCTAGATAAGAGATGCGGGCCRGCTGTACCTACCGAAGCCTCGAGATGCTGCGCACGCCCTGTGGGGACAAGGGGTGGGGACCAGCCTTTCCTCCCAACAGGGCTCCAAATCCGTAGGTCCCAGACGGATTTAAGGATGCGACGTTAACACCCCAGCCGCTTCATCCCTCCACCCGGCGAGAACGCCTGGGCAGCCCCAGCCCAGGACCTGCAGGTCCGCCGCCTACGAGGGACCGCGTGTGGCACACCAGCCCACCCCTCTTCCCCCCACTGTTGCTATTTCCAGGCAAAATACATCGGATGCCATTACCGAATGGGGCTGGACAATAATCTAAACAATAATTCTACGTGAGCCGTGCCACGTGGAAATGCCGCTACCTGAATTACCATACCCGTAAAGGGTTGAGGGAAAGGGGAAGAAGGAGCAAGTGGGAAAGAAATTCAACCGCCTCTCTAAGACCGTAACCCTGCTGTTGACACCACAGGCGTGTGACGCAATTAGCTCTGGCTCGAAGAGGAAAAAAGCATCACGAGCCAGCATCGGGGACCTGCGGTTTTCAGATCTCTTGTGCATTGAATAATCAAAAAATAGCCATCTTAGCTATGAAAGAACGTGCGTTCATGCCCGTTCCATGTAAGAAAAAGAACAGCTGCTTTTTCTCCTTTGCCCTACGGTTTTTTCCTCAGTGTCGTAATTTCTCTAAGAAAAGTGTTGTTTCTCAAATGACTATACTAAATGCAGCAAGTGCTCGGGAGAGCCGAACACCGGCCTTCGAGCAGCAGGAGCAGCAGCAGCCGCCGCAGCCGCCTTCGGCACACGAGCCCAGGCATGTATAGCTCCTCGCAGTATGGCACAGTTCGGTTACGTACGGTCGTTGCGGCAGCGTCTCTCTCGGTAGTATCTCCTCAGCGGGAGGCAATTGTTTTTCTCCTCCTCCTTTGTCCAAAACATAAAAGATTGATGCTTCTAATTTCAGCACCGCAGCTGCCTCGTAAGCCAATTTCAGGAGACGCGGCCAAGGGAAACGTTGGGAGGAGGAACGAACGCTGGGTTCGTCACTAGCTACGCCGAGACTGAGCCGTGGCGAAACGCGTTCTTCGTGGCGGCACTTTTCGTCGGGGTTTGGCGTTTCGAGGTGAGCAGACACCACACGTTACGATTCTGAAATCCCGAGCGTTTTAAAGGGAGACGCAAGGAAATCTGACGACAACCAGAACTGAATTGGAGATAGGAACGGGGTGGAGGAGGTCACATATTTCAACGCTCACCTACCATTACAGGATTTAAATATTTCTCCGCTGTTAAAAGCTTGTGTACCGGGCTGCCCCAGAGCAGCTCAGGAAGATTGGGGTTTCGGTCACAGATCAGTTCTCTCCTGAGGTAAACACCAACGCAGGATAAACAGCACTAGAAGATGCAATTGGAGCATCGCCGGCTTCAGGCCGGGCTTCCAGCTGCTCACAGGAAGGTGAAGCCTGGAGATTAATTAACCCGAGACGATATCCCTTGCGGGAGATTTAAGGCTATGGGGCTGGGGATGCGGGGGAACGGGAAGCGGTGCCGGCGTTTGGCTGCTCTAAGAGAAGGCCCGCAACCTGCAGCAGAGCTGCGGTGGGGACCTCCCTCCGCGCCCCGCAGCATCCTCCTCGGCAAAGGACGTAAACCCGTCGAGAAGACGAAAACAAGCTTTACCGAACGCACGGGAAACGGCAGGAGGCAGGCGCTTTGCAAGCGCGGACCTTCTCGCCGTCAGGCGCTCTTTTGCCTGGCTCCCCACCTCGGCGAGGAGCAAGGCTCTGCCCGTGCCCTCCGGGCAGGGACGAGCCCGGGGACAGCCGGGCAGCTCCGAGCCGCAGGGACGAGGGAGAGCACCGCTGCCCGGGGCTGGCCGGCAGAGCGGGCAGGGCAGCCGGGCAAAGCCCGCCACTGCGCCGGGGCGTTACCCGCGCGGCACCGTCCCCTTCTCGGGCACCGCGCCGGGGGCGAAGACGGCTACGATCGCCGTCTCCGTAATGGCAGGGGATAAAGAGTGCAGAATGAGATTTAGTTTTGTAACATTAATCTTTTTTTATTAAGAAGACAGATATTTTATAGTACTTCTTTTCCTTTGTAAAAATGGTATACATGAACCAATACAAAATGTGAATGGGAACAGATGGATATGTATTTTCTTACATTGTAACATCTTCCATGGACACCTTAAAACAGAACTGGCCTAAGGGGAAAAAACGAAAAGGCCGGGTGAATAAAGAACAAGGTTGTTTACCATCAGTTCCGCGTCCTTCATTTGTAATACTCCTTTAAACAAGGTTGTTCTTTCTTCACGCTTCAAAATCCTAATGATCTAAAGCTGTACAAAGTAATACTCAACAATACATTTCAAACAGTGCACTGTATACTGAAGAAAAAATACATAAACCAATATACAACCAAAATTCGGAATTTCCTGGTTTTTATCCTGTGGGGTTTTTTTTTTTTGTTTTTTTTTTTTGTTTTTTTTTCCTCCAATGCGTGGGGCCGAAATTTTGCAATCTACCTGAGACGGAAAACACCAATCAAAACACATGAACCTGAGACATGTCAACATTGTAAGTCAAAGTTACATCGGTAACACTGCACTACTGTACACTTCCAAAACAAAGATGGGCTGCTCAAAACCAGGATGCCAATCCCGCGACCGATGATGGGTAAAAAAGCCCCCCGAACTCCAACATGCTGACTGCTTCTCACCATGATGTGGTTTGGCAATGGTGCTGAAGGCTCAGAAAAGAGCTGCGCTCGACAAGATTTGCTCGGAAAAAGGGGTATTTCTGCGAGGTTCTTCTCGTGACAAGGGGAAAGACAGAATACTGCTGGAGAATGGCCTTGCGCTCTGCCGTCAGGCCAGCCCGTTCCCAAAGGGCTCCCGCGTTGTAATGGTTCTGCCAAAAACAACGAGTCAAAAAAACCACACGAAAAGGCTCCCCCCRAACCCCCTAAAAAAAACCCCAAAACCCTGACGCCAAGATTAATGCTTCCCTTAAATAAATCAGCACACGTTTTCCACATAAACACAGTAAAAAAAAGGATCGCTCGAAATCCAAGGTTACTCACCAAAAAAAATTCAGCATATACAACTGTAATACCGACTTCTCGCTGCGGTCTGCTACCTGTCACGATTCTAATTTACCTAGATTCTCCTTTTCACCTATGGCTTTATAAGTCAGTTAGCACTGTCGTTTTAACGCGAATTCCCACGTTGTACTTAGCGGGTAGAAAAAAAGGCAGTTTCKCTCGCCCGGCTGCCCTCCGGGCCCCGGCGCGCGCCGGGGGGGGAGGCATCTCACTCGCCGCGTCCCGCGGCGGCAGCGGGAGGCGGGAGGAGGGCAAACGCTGGGTGCTGGCAGCCTCCCGCCCCCCCGGCAGGGCTTTGCCTTCTCCAGCAAAGCAGGGAGAGGTTGGYCCCGCCGGGAACGCGGGACGGGGCGGCTGGCAAGCCGAAGTGTCCCCCGAGCCCGGCCGGGGGCAGCCCCCAGGCACRGCGTGAAAGGCAGGCTCGGCGTCCCTCCCCGGTCCCGCTTCCCCGCCTTTGCCGAGCTCCAGCCTCTTTCCTGGTCGCCACCATCGACAGCACCTGAAACACGGGCAGCCACCAACAGGTTCTCGGCGTTCGTTTATCCAAGCCTTTACGACGATAGAGGGAATGGGACATGGGCACACTGAACTGCAAACTACGAAATCTAAAACGTGCTGGTTCTCCTCCGACGCGCTCGAGTTCTGAACGGAAAAGGGTGACAAGAAAAAGCGAGAGGAACACCTCCGAAGAAAGCCACCTACTCCAAGGGGTCCCAGCAGGCAACTCCAGAAACAGAACAGGAAAGGGGAAACGAAGAGCCACAGAAACCCGAAGGGAACTAACGCACAGAAGCCCCTCTTCTTCCCCGCCTCCCCCCGACCCGAACGAACAGAAATTAAACAAGGCACAGAATCTTCTGCAAATGACTTCACTAAACTAAATCCAAGCTCGACTTGGCCAAAAAAAGAAAACCCAAACAAACTGAGGTGTCGAACAGCAGAGTGTACTTTACGAGGACTATTTTTACACAGCAAATCCCAGACCCTCCCAGCCTCACGACTCTCCACCCATTTGCTTTTTTTTCTTTAAAAAAAAAGACACAAGCTGGTTGCAACTTCCAATATCACTGTCTCTTTAGCGTTTAAATAGGGCCAGTAGTAACCGTCCACGGTTGGACACCTCATGGAAACCAAGGCTGCTCTAGATGAAGTACTCTTTCTTCTCTTCGGAGTTGTTCTGTCCTCCTTCTGCATTGATGATGGCTGTGTCTGCGTCGGCCGCATCATCTGCTCCTTTGGCTTCGTGAGTGAAGTACGTACCTGAAAGGGAAGCGGGAGGTTGCGTGACTCATCGGAGGCCTCTGCCAGGTGCTAAGAGAGCGAGCGACGAAGCCACGAGCCGAAAGGGGGGGAAAAAAGCCACCGGGAAGAAAGGGAGGCTGAATGCGTGGGACCGAGCGGCCGAGATGCTAGTCACCAGCAAGACCACGCCACAAACCCGGCGACATCGGGGCAGGGGTTCTTCCAGCCCTGCCTCAGGCATGCAGATGGGCAACCCCTGTTTATTTTAACAGCAGCCGGGCGTTTAGCCTCCATAAACCATGAAAACACCAGGCTGCGGCATGAAGAACCAGTGCCAGCAACCAGCAAGGGCGATGCCGCCCAGCGGGGGAGCTCCCTGCTCCTGCTCTATCGCTGGAGATCCCCCAGGGCCGACCACGCGCTGGGCGCCAACGTCCCTGCTCTGAAAGGCAATGGCGTGTCGCACCCTGCAGTGTCTTACTCGGAAAAGAAATTAGGTCACAGCTATTTCCCCCTCTCAGAAGCAGACAAATATCGGTAAAATTGCATTTTATACGCTTTACTTAAAGGAGACCAATCTTTCATCTCCGCTCTCTCCCTCCCCTAATGGGCTGCAGGTTTTCCCCCCCGCCACTTTCTCCTCTCTTCTCAACATCATTCGCTCCATCCCGGCTGCGGTCGCAACCAGCCTCTCGTTCTCTCTCTGCTTTTCCAAACAAAAGCYGGTTAACGTTAAATCCTTCCGTACAAACACACATACATAGGAACAGTCGCAATTTTGTGTGCGGGTTTAGATTTGCTCTGGAAGTTGTAACAAGTTCCCAAAATGGACTGTTTTGCACATAAACCACAAACCCAAGATAGCGTGGCACATACGTAACAGCTCAGGTCAATTGGGTTTTGTAGAGGGACTTCCAAATCTCAGTTTTAACCTGTGTGCTGACGTGCTGGCTGCAAGCTTCGGGGATGAGCTGAGCTGGCGTAGCGCTGTGCATCGTTACCCACGGTAATTATCTCTAATACCTGGGACTGTCACAGGAGGTACTGCGGGCGACGGAGCTCTTTGAGAAGAGCTCAGCGTGCCCCGCGACGTGAAACGCTGCTCCAGAAAGAGAAGGTACCTCGTTTGTCAGGTATCCTGCCGCTACGATGCCTTGGAAGGGACAGTGCCTCCACTGGTACCAATGCCCGCGAGCCTTAGCGCTGGCATGGCGGGCGAAGTCTGTGCCTGGGGTAAACCCCTGTCCTCCTGCCCTAAGCCCCAGGTGCACAGAGCATCGACGGGCTACTCCAGCCTTCCTCCTTCTCCCATTTCAAAGGCCCCTCAGGAGACATCCTTCCAGAGCAAGACAGGGGTCTCTCGCAGCAGGCAGAACGACATCGCGAGCGAGGGGAAACACGGGCCACGTCCCCTCGTTTTCCAGTTTCGGTCTTTGTCTTACCTTTATGTCTGGCAAAATATCGCCCTAAAATGATGAGCAGGCAAAGCATTGCAAACACGACCACGGCCACGACGCCACCAACCACCGCGTGGTCCACGCTCCGTATGGCCCCTTCCTCACCTGCACGAGAATCTGTTGAGATCAGAAGAGGAATAAGAATTCGGGACTTATTACAATGCACTCTGAAGGGTTTGGCTGCAGCTGCTCTCAGGATTGGAAGAGCCACCCTTGTGCTCTCAAAAGGAAAAGGGGTGAAGCACGGAGCTATCTAGGCAGATGAGTTCGGGCAGAGGCACTTTGCCCAAAGCCGAACTGATCTGGCGGCTCGACTTGCCAGGTGTTTTCCGCTATAAGCAGCAGCACTACGACTACGCGCGTGGAAAGGCAGCTGGGAGAGGGAGGGGAGAGGAGGGGTGGAGTCGGTGGTGGGTGCGTATTTTGGGAAATCTCCCTAGACTGCTCCCCAGATCTCGGCCTCCCTGGGGGATGGGGGCACAGGGAATAGCAGCACAGTACGGGAATATTAATCATTAGCTCTGGAGGAACATCGTTAACAAGTGCCCTGCTGAAAACATGTCAACTTTGGCCCAGAAAACTCCTTGACCGCAACCCAACCGACCCGGCACGGTAAACGCGTTTACGCCCATCCTCTCCCCCAACCCAACAAGAACCCATCATGAAACACAACCTCTGCTGTTCAGTGCGGTTCACGATGTCTGAGGACACAAAACTCCTAAGCCAAACTACAAAAACCTCTTCAAAAGCAGACAGCGAGCAGTAGTTGTACAGTGCCTCCAACTGCTTTATTTCATTTATTTAACTCCTCACCATGCAATTAGTTTTCTTTTATAAGCGCCTCTCCCTTAGGACGCCGTCACCCGGGAGAGGAATGACTTATTTGGCGGAGGAACAACTCCGAAATGAACCCAGAATGAGCTATGGCCATGTAAAATGAATGTATAGCAGTGTAAACAACTTTAATTTAAGAATGCAGCTACATCAACCCTCACTGCAATCCTAATGGCAACCCAGATTTATAACGTAGCAAAAAACAATTATTCTCCCGTTGATTAATACATTAACATTTTGGAATAGAAGCTAAACCATTGTCTCTTTTTTTTTATTGAGTCAAGCGCGACACCTCCATTAAAATGATTTACTGGCCATACCTTACAATTTAAGCACAGCAGCAACAGAAACGGTAAAAATCTTTTAACTTTACATGATTTGTGAAGTCATATGTGAAGGATTTACCATTTAAATCTTTCACTACAAGAAGCACATGGCCTATAAATCTGTCCTGCATGCAGTTGCCCAGACACCTAAGAGAAATGCATTTTACCAGGAAGACCGAGAGTGCAAATGCAAGTCAATTTTTAAGAAAGATTTATCTCCGTCTCCCTCCAAAGAACAGAGCAAATCTCTGAAGCCTCCACCTCTAATAATATTTGAAGTTTATCGATCAAGTGTACAGATCCGTGACAGCTAAAGGTAATGGTGCTCTTTTGAGCTGAGACCTGATACAAAGCTTTCGAGCAGCAGCCCGGGATTTACGCTTTCTATCGATATTTCCAATTCTGCTCCAAGATTAAGGACTCGGGGACCTAAGTAAATAACCCGTGACTGAGAGCACTGTAAAGCGCCTTTTAATTAAAACAATTTAGGAAAAAACCCCTTCGAGTGCTTCTTCGAGTAACTTCTGAAAGCCGGACCTCTGGCACGGGCAGCGGGATGCCTGGGCTGAACCGGCTCGGGGCGAGGCGGACGTTGCGGGACGYGGCCGAGAGCAGCCTCCTAGTGCCGCAGTCAGAGAGTCCCGTTCAGCAGCGTCTCTGAAAAGCTAAAAGCTGGGGCCAGAAAAGACTCCCGTGCAAACCAAAAGCATTCGCTGCCACATCGTCCACATCTGAGCCGCTTCACTGTGGCAAGAGCCTGCCAGAGAAATCGGAACGTGCGGTAAAGGGAGGGACTTTCTGCATCGTCTCCAGCAGGAATGGACCGTGTCACGAACGCTGCCCAGTGCTCGCTGCTTTGGCAAGCGGCAGAACGTCCCTGCTTGCCGACGGGGCAGACGCCCAGGGAAGCGCAGCGGTGTGCCGAGCAGACCGCCTCGCCTGGGCAAAGACTCTGCTGTCTGCCCAGGGCAGCAGCTGGGGAAAAACCCACAATCCTGGGCATTCCGGGCGGCTACRGCTCACACACAGCCTTCTCACTGCGGCTGTCAGCTCGGCTAATCCCGGCCTTTAAGGACTTACTCTCCTTAAAGCAACCAAGCCTGGCTCATCCGCTGGAGCAGCTGCTTTAGACAAGTTCCGCTCCTTTTTGGTTTTTTTGTTTTGGTTTTTTTTTTTTGTTTGTTT
>JAYKAV010001077.1:585457-616207 GCA_035582835.1 Phoebastria nigripes
TTTGTTTTTTTTTTAGAACCTTAGCACCCAGTTCCGCTTGGCTGCGCTAAGAAGGAGACAGCAGCATCCCAGACTGGGAGGATGAATGTCTTGTTGACATCTGGAACAGCTGAGGGGAATAAACACGCTGAGTTACGGCTCTATAATGTGCTTCGAGCAGGATTTTGCATCAAGAGGCATTTTTTCTTAATCACCATAAATTAAAGTTCTGGAAAGACGAAACCTTGGTGCGCTCATCCTGGCGGCAGCAGCCTCCACGCCGTCACGCCGACCCACAGCTGCAGAGCCAGGCCCGGGTTGCTCGCAGCCATGCCAAAGCCTCACGCCCGACGTCCGTCACGCCTCCCCTTCCACTTGYGGTCAAGTCAAGAGCAGGGAGACAGCGTTTCCCCGCGAAGGGACTTTTGCATAAAGCACGGCAAACCGTTCTGGCCAGAACAGTTTATTAACTACGACTTCGTCTACTGGGACGTGCAGGACCATTTTTCTTAATTATTTCTGYTAAAAAAGACCTCTGCGAAGGGCCAGCCGCAAGTTCATTTTATTATGTGCGTGGCTAAATAGTTCATCTTCAAGCTTACACGCCACGTAAAAATTAAGTATCTTCTGAGGATGTCTGGTGGTTGCGAACCATCTAACATCAGGCCTGTGAGGCAGCCGACGGTGTGCTCTTAACTTAACCAGGCGCTCTATTTACGTTGATGTTAGACTGGCAAGCGAAGGGAGCGGCTCTCGGTGCCTCGCTGCAGACGGGCGGGATGTCGGTTCCCCAGAAGCGCCACGTGGCATCGGTCAATCACAGCAGCGCTATCCAGCAACAAAAGGCATTCACGTGCCCGCTCTCACTCGTAACAATTTCTGACCCAAAGGCTGCTCTACGGGCCAGAGYGACACTGGGATCGTGGCACGGCTCGTCAGCAGCAGGAAGCGAGAGCCCGTCAGCTCCGGGGATCTGCAGCGACGTCCTAAACTTGTCTCTGCAGGTGAAACAGGCGGAAGGTCTGTCTTAAAATAAGCATGCCGCGTTGAGAGGCATTAGAACACTTCTGCTTATCAAAATAAACTCCGCCTCGTATCTTTTCCACGTTGCATCGATTTGCTCTCCAAAGATAAACTACTTGCAATTTTTAAGAAAAATTCAAGATCTTGAAAATTCTTTACGCCTCTCGCGTATTTCTTCTTCTTTATAAACAGGAAAGTAAAACCRAGACACCTTGAGAGGCCAGGGACCACGACGCCCATGGCGCAGCCAGCGATGCCCGCAGCGCTGCTAACGCTGCTTTCTTACTCCAGCTCTTAAATGAAACTCTCCGGTGATGGATCTTCCCTACGCGAGCTATTCCGGCGTGACGCCACTGCCTTTGCTAGATGGTCCTCCTTCAACATCTCCTCTCCACCTCGTCTTCAACATCTCATCAAACTCCACGTGCTCCAGCGTAGTACCCAACGTCAACCCAGCTCTGCCTTCCAGCGCAGACGGCGAGGCAAAGCCAGCGGCTGACAGCCGACAGACCCCATCTCCGGCAATTCTGGACACCGCTCCAAGCAAAACGATTTGTACGCCACTGGCACAAGAGCGGCTGTTGCATTTTCTGTCACTCATTATTGCTTTGGTCGTCAAAAAAAGGGGTCGGGTCTACGGAGCAAGGAATAATTCCCCAAATTTGTGCCGAGAGAGAGAGAGAGACTTGACCTTAAAACCCAGAATCTGCTTTAAAATGCCATCTCCAATTCACAAAAGCTACTCCCGCTTCATATCTATGATTAAAAAAGAAATCACAACTTTATTACCGAAGAGGGAACAGAGGAGATGGCAGGAACTGACAAAATGCCACATTATTTGCTAATCCTAATATGTTATTCTTCCTTAAGATTTGCTTTTCTCAGCACCAATTCAATTACAGATGCTACAAATCCTTCTGACATTTAATTCCCTCTTGTCAGAGAGTAGTAAATGTATACATGCAGAGCTTTCCCATTAAGACGTTAATATATATCGGAGCATGCTGGCCTTTAAATCGAATCGTCAGAATTTTTCTATTACGCTTTTGTTTCTGGTGTGCTTGCGGTTTTTTTGCGGGTGGGAGCGGAAGGAGGGAGGGAGGAGCGAGGGAAGGTGCAGACATCGCTGCATGTTGCGAACAACATGCACGCCTACGTGGCTACTCTGCGGCTACTTTGCACCTCAGCTGAAGCCCATTGTGCGGGGTGGTGCTTTGCAGGGTACCAAAGCACCTTAAAGGAAAACTGCAGCAATAATGGTACAATCCACTTGCAATAGCTGAATACAGGCCGAAAAAAATCAATTTTTCTTTCAGGCTGCTGCGATGCCTCCCCCGAGAGAACGGTATGGTTGTGCCCTGCATGAGAGGGATGCCATAATTTTACCTGATGTAGCATTGAACTTGTCTGCATGAGATGCAGCTCTATATACAGCAGCAGAGAGCACTGCGGGCCCCTTTCAAATTCTGGCCCACCGGAGACTTTGGGAGCTTTAAATCAGTTTTTGCGTATTATTGTAACCAACTGCTCGTGTAATCGACAAAGAAGGGATTATGCCACTGGAACACGGACCCTGAAGTTTTCCTTTAAACAAAAAGTGCGATTCGTGAAACGGTACGTAGACAGAGAAGAAGGGCGTCTCTGACTGTTCCCTACTTCTCACCATACTAACGGAACTCATTCTGAGAGCCAGGAGCAACACGTAGCAGATGTTTAGCTGGTTACCTTCCACGTAAGCATCGCCAGCTAACACGCGCGCCTTAAACCTGCAGGTTCTTAGTTATGGGGGTTTTTATGCAATGGGAGACAGTTTTTAAAAAATAAATGTATTAACGATCTCGAGTTCTCTCACGTTTTTGCAGATGTACTTGTTTAAGAATAGCTTTCTGAGGACTGTCTCAAGAGTACGAAAAAAAGCTGGCAGATTTTAATAGCAGTATCCTAACGCTGTCGGTCAAGCGCTTACAGCAAGGTTTAGCAGATGGAACTCTTCTCCTCCCAACTACTCAATAAAAAGGTTCCACTCGATTCTCTTTTTAATGAGGCTTTAAAAAAAATATATATATCTATGCATATTCTAGCTTCCACTCTTGCAGTAAGTGGCAGCATCTCAAGATGAAGAGAAAGACTACATTGGACCTGGCTGACTTTACTAGCTAGTATTTTAAATCTCAACTACACCCGCTCTAAAGGCTTCAGACCTACTAGGGGCAAAGCACTTAATTTTTAACTGCAGTGCTCACCGGGTTTTCAGAACCGGGCCCTGTAAAGCTCAAAAAGCCCGGCCCGGGATCACCTCTGTGACGGGAGCCCTCTGCACGCACAGGCGGCCCCGAGTGCCTGAAGGCAGCGGCTCCTTCCCAGTGCCGGAGCAGCCCGGATCCGGGGCCGAGCCCAGCCCCGGCCTTTCCCTCACTGTCACTACTGCAAACAGCATCTCTCGCCGCCTTCCGGCTCTGYTTCCCATTAAGGCTCTCCATCTCTCGGTACCAGAGCCGTGATACGAGCGCGGCACTCGGAGACATAGCCCTTCCCGTTTTCGCTCGGGAAAGCGCGTGTTTTGATCTAACGCCTGCTGCGCGGGAGCTCCCCTCTCCTCTCCTCGCTCCTCATCTTCCTTCCTGCTTTACACTTGGTAGGYCAACGTTTTGTGGCGGTTTTTTGGGGTATCTCTGGACAGCCCTGAACTTGTTCTACACACATCTGTGCTGTAAAAGCAGAAAATCGATGGAGAGTTTTGTGAAAAGATAGTAGAGACATTAATTTTGGCATATTCGGATTTATTGCTGCACTCCCACAAAAATTTACCTTCTCTGTCTTGGTGAAAATTTATCTCAAGCCACTGACGTAGGACAGCGCGGGCAGGATTTGTGCGTGCGCGTATGTAAGCGTATACACGTGCTCCTGCGATAGCCGCCGCGCTTCCCAGATGTTCCTGTAACATCTGCGTCACGGTAGGTAAAAGAAAACCTAAACCACTTTCTTTGAAGAATTCCTAGCTCTAACTCTCGTTAACGTGTGGTTTATTAAATAATTAACACACCGACRTGACTTAAGCTCCCACACTTCACTGCTGGTCGGGATTTAGGTGCTACTGGCCTTAAGTCACTTGCGTGCTTCTGAAAAACCGACAAGCCAACCATTCCTCTCTGCTAAGAGGCAGGAAAGGTAAAGCTAGCGCTAACGCCTCCCCCCTGAATTCGTGGTTAATCCTTCTGTGGAATGAAGGTTTCGAAAGGAGGGAGCAGCTGGGGTTGGCGGGGGCTGCTGGTGGGCAGGGCTGGGGGAAGAAGAGGCTGTCGTTATTTCAGAAACACGAGAAACCACTTATCCGCGATGTGGGAGGACAGAAATCACTGCCTGTGTATGACAGGATGAGCAATAATATTATTCATTACTACAGCGCGGCATTAAGCGTGCTACCCCTGCTCTAATTTATTGACGGACTGTTAAAGAGTAGCGTTAACCTGTTTGTCGTACTGTAATTGACTTTGGTCTAATTTAAGCCAGAGAAACTCGAGGAGTTAATCCTCCTTCAATCAATAAGCTCCCCTTCAGTGACCCATTTCAAGATCGCTTCATAAAAAATAATGCGCTTTGTTTTAATGAATTTAATCACTATGACAGGTGCTCAATGTTTATCGGTTCTTTCGTCAGACTCCCCTCTGCTAGAAAATGGAGCCCCGCTCCCAATCAATAGCAACTGATCCATCAGCATCCCCCTTGAACAAAGGTGCTAATCAGGTTTTGATTAGTTAATCAAACCCGACGTGAAGGCTACGGCGGGCCCTTCTTGGTCGTTCCCTGTTTTACAAGAGGCGTATCAACACCCTCGAGCAAAGCAGGACGACCGCAGGGACTGGCGTACAGGCGGGCTGGATGCGGGTAACCGGCTCACTGCCATCGGAGCACGCAGCAGCGTCTGTTTACATCTCTCCAGGCGCGTTCGTGCGCGTACGCACGCCACCAACGCACAGCAGTTCGCCCGAGTGACTCCCAGCACTGCAGGAACCCCTTGTGCCAGGCTGCGCCGGGCTGAACAAATGCTGCGGCAGAGTAAGGAACCCCGGGCTGCAGGCGTGCAAGGCCAACCCTGTCCGTACCCTATGGCTTCTCTACAGGAGGAACGAGAGGAGGTTTGCGAGTGGTACGGACACAGACAGCTCGACCGGGAAAAGCGAGTACAGCTCTGGAAACTAGCTACCTGGACGGAAGGCAAGGGATGCATTACTTAATTGCACAGTTGGCAGAGCCTCCGTTGAAGCATTTAGCGGGACAGGAGTACCTGAAAGGAACAGCACACTGAGCAAACACCGCGGCAGCACCGACGCGTTCAGCACACCACGATCCGTCCGGGGCGAGCCGCGGCGCGGGCACGCGCCCCTGCGTCCCCGGGGAGGGCTCCCAGCACCCGGTCCCACCGCAGCGGAGGGCAGCGCTCCCGGCGGAGAGCTCAGCTCCGGCACTCACCTGGACCACCTGTCCGACAGCCCAAACGTGCTGACCCCGGTCTGCAAACGGGATCTTATTTCAGTGTCCCGGGAGCCTGGGCACGGGTGATGGGATGGGGGCCGAGTTCTGTTCGTAGGAGAGAACGGCCTGGGGCTGCTTCTCTCGTGACACTGGCATATCTGCCGTGGTATGACTACCCTTTGGGCGTGCATAAATAACCGAGAGGAAAACAAGCAAAAATTTTGAAGTCCTTCGGGAAAAATAAATCAGTAGTCAAAGCGGATGCTCCAAAATGGGTGTTCGGTAGTGCACAAAGGGTGCTCGCTCACCTGCTCGCTGTCGCCAGCGGCCGTGCTTGCACTGCTTTCTGTAAAGTCTTGGGGGGAATTTGACTTACGTTTAAGATTCAGAAAAACGGAAACGTTGAGCTCTATTATCGGGGAAACACGCTAGCCATTCAACACACCCACAGCTTCTCCGTGGCGTGCTGCGGGTGGCTGTGCTGCTGGGGCCAGAGGCACTCAGGGGAAAGGCAGGGCTGCTAGCAGACACCCATTTTGAGGAGTTCCGTGGTGGAATTGTTTCCTGTTCTCCTCTTCAACTCACCAAAAGGTGTGTTTTTCTTTAAAAAATGCTAAAAAAAAAAAAAAAAAAAAAAAAGCTTATCAGAGCACAACAATTCTTTCCCATCCACACGGTGACATTTGACAGACACCTAGCGCTTCTTACCTATGAGATCTGGCCCCGGCCTGCAATAATAATTATTAGTATCGCTCAGGTGTTAGAACACATACTGAATTAATCCATCATTTCTAACCTCTTGGCCAAAGCATACCTATAGTGGCTTACAGGGAGAGATGCTGCCGATTTGATCGGATAAAAGGAAAGCGTTCTACGGAACGAGCCGAGGACTCGGGGGTTTGCTTTTTGCGCGTTCGTTTTTGCTCAACGTTCAAACCCCCGAAGGGAGCAGCGTTGGACCGCGACCCTCCCGGGCAGGGCTCTGGCCGGGCGGAGGCCGGGGCGGGGGGGGGGGACTGCGGTCCTGCCCTCCGGCCAAGCGCCGGGCCCCCTCCCCGCTGCCCGCTCCGCCTTCTTGACCGTGCGATAAAGCCGGCCGGCACGCGGCCTCGGAGCCCGCCCGCAGGAGGGCAGTGGGTAGAACGAGTCTGCAGAGGTGCTCCGCGAAGCGGGAGCAAAAAACCGGGGTGAACGGCTAGAAACGCTGAGGGAGACTCTGGCAAAACGTGAAGAGCAGGGGCTTGGATGACATTTGCACCACCGAGACCACCCCTGTTTTGAAGACACCAACTGCATCCGCTGAAGATGCTTTTACTTCTTATCTGGATCAGCGCTAATTCGCAAGGACCAACTGTAAGGACGTATTTAGGTAACTTTCAGTCCAGCGTGGGTAAAGGGCGGTTCAAACCATTTACTTGGCTTGGTCTCCGCTGATCAGCCAACTCCCTCCTTTTCACTCCCAGTCTGGCGCTCGTCTTGTGAGAAATCTCCAAGCAGCCGAGATCTAGCGCCGGCTGCATTTTTTGAAGGCGGTTTCCCACAATACGGCAGAGAGTCGAGCGTTTTACAGACATAAAAGTTTCAACTCAACCGGTCTCCAAATTAGCCTTGCAAAAATTTTGGCACAGCAGCTGGGAGGGAACCTGAAACGTGAAGTCTCACCGCTCTGCGCGCCTCCCGCCCCGTTTTCAAGGGTGCCACACAGAAATGGGTGCCAAAATCAAAAACAGGGAGGCGAATCCCAACAGAAAACAGCGTACATCCAAGCTGCGAGACCGTGCGTTGGAGGAATGGCTACACCACAGCAACTATACAATGCAACATGGCCAAGATGCAGAAATCAGAGTGGAACCGGTATCTAGCGCAGAAGAGCAGCGGTTTACCTACGTACTAGCCCTTACCTGAGAGATCCCCATAGTCCAGCTCCTCTGCCGAATTGGGCAACTGAGTAAAGCCTTACAAGTAAAAACAAACTCATTTTTCTCTGTGTTTCTCGAGTGACAAAAAACAACACACTTAAGAACTGAGGATGAATTTCTTGGGGGGGGGGGAAATAATGCGTCAATCACTTGCCACCTTCTGCCGGTTTGGGCAGAGTAACTCGTATGACAGAATTGCAATAATTTCCTTTATTACAGACAGAAACATTCCTCAGTCTACACTGTTGGCACACGAAACATGGAATCAAAATCACTCATTCATAACAGCATGCAAAGACCCCCAAACTCCGTCTTTTAGTCATCACGGGGGACAACTGCCCAATTTAGTCCAGTTCGATTTTGGTTCTGTATACATACAGCAATGCAAAATTTTCTGCCAATTTTCCACAAAATTCAGTCTTTTTTTGGTAATGTTGACAAGCCTGGCAATTTATCAATTAGTGACTATTGCGGATGGCATTTCAAAACTGTACGGCATCTGTACGTGCAGACTGCAGGCTGTAGCTTCTGCAAAAAAATCGGACAAAACCTGTTTTTTTTTCATTTTCCCAAATTTGGTGCGTTTATGGAAAAAGTATCTATCCTCAAAGCTGATAAAGCAGTTAGGGGAGACACACTCTCCTGACCACAAAAGGCAGCTACCGCTGCCTGTCAAGCCGTTATTTTCTATTTTGCTTGAGAAAACCCTGGGGGGTCCATGKGAGGACAGAGCATCTCGTTGAGTGAACTTCTCAGCACAGGTTACTGGGCAAACCAGGGCCTGGAGGTCACAGAGCTCTATTTAAATGAGGGACAGTACAGCGTTACTAATGAAGGCTGGTACTTGCGGTAACTTACTCTTGCTGCCGGCTGCTAAAGCGAATGCGTTATCGAAGAAAAAGAAAAGACTTCCCATGGAGAGACGCCACCATCACTGGTCTTTGGGAAACCTGGCGTCGTAAGCTTGCAGACTGCTAAAAACGCCGACTTTCTTTTAAATAGCAAAGACGTTAACGCAGTCTAGTCGATGTGCAGACCGTCCCCCATTGGAAAGCAGCAAGCAATACGTGTGTGTATATATAGCTCACTAAAAATAAAACTCTTTTTCAGTGACTGTTTTTTAACTGCATCGAGTCACCCGGAAGCTACAGTCGGAATTACCTTCTAAAGCGGGAAGCCGTTTAGATTAATAGCAAGAATTCTGTTTCTGCGCCGCTCTTGGATTTCAGGGAGCCCCCCTTTTTCGCTAGAATACAGTATCTAAATATAATTACCGTTGACTCACAGAAGCATTGGACATGCAAACCTGGGCTCGGGAGAGGAGCCATTCAACTTTTATCTCGCCAAAATTGCTTCTGTAGAGCCTTCCCTTTCACTTAAAAGGAACTGCATTTTCTCAATAATGGAAAAGGGCAACGTTGCATTTTTTATGAAGCAAAAAAGTCTTTTTCAAAAGAAAATCTAACGATTCAACAATCCAGTTTCTACCTGCACCTGGTACACTTAAAAATGCCACCGAACAGTATTATAACCTGTTGTGGGGCATTTTAAATATGTGGTAAATTGCTTCTTGATTTTTCTCATTAAACTTTCACATCAGCTATTAAAGCCCCTTCTTTTCGCTTCTGAGCAGAACGAAGTCAAAGTCTGCCGCAGCTCCTGTTAAATAAATGAAAGCCAACTTCTCACTCGGCTCCCGCTGCCCTGTCAAATACTAAATCTCAGGCGGGCGCACCCGGCAAGCCGAGCCGCCTTCCTGCAGCCCGATCCAGCTGTTTGAACAACGGCACGAGCATGCCGGTCCTTTACAGATGCCTCTCGGCAGAGCAATGCCTTGAACCGCTTCCTCAGCTACCTCCAATTTTTAAGGAAAAGCCRATTTCTCTTTTGTCTCAAGCTGAAAATAACCAGTCGGGGATTCTGTTTTACGCTGCCTATTCCACAGCACTGCACAGCAATCTTAACGYGTGCAGAGAGCTTTGTGATGTTTTATTCAACCGCCCCAAGGACTGGACCTGTAAAATAGACCCGGGAACGTATTTACTACTAGTTGCGCTTTTAAGTCGGGCATTTTCAATAGGAAAAAAAGGCAGCTGGGCAGGCAGAGCCGCTTGATAATGCGAATGCAGAAAGCACCGAGGCTTTTCCCTTGTACACCGCTGCATTTGGCAAGACCTGCCAGCCGACTAGCGCTCCGGCACGGCCGAGCCTTTGGCTTCAGACAAGTAAAACTCATTTTCAGGGACTGAGCGCTATCGGAAAAAGCAATGAGAGCTTAACACAGCAGTGTTAAATGTTCTTGCACAAAACCCTGCTACGGCCGTAACTAAAAATCCACATGGGCCTCCGGGGAAGAATTTCCAGCTTATAAAATAATTTACCTGCTATAGTATGGGCAAGGTATTTTCTTGTCCCTCTTCATTCACGATTGGGATGTTTTCGTTATTTTAACCTTCGCTCCAGACTTCCTGCTTTGCCAGCTTCAGAAGAGATTTTTTTCACCCTACCTTTTCATGAGGATGAGCAGAAATTCTGCCTGTGCCGAGGCAGCAGCGCCTTGTTTCTGCCTCGGCGGGGGAGCTGAAAAGCAGCTCTGAGCTTCCCCGTCGCCGAGTCCTCTCTGTGCGCACGTACGTAACCGGGCTGCCCAAAGACAGCTACGCGGCAAGCGTAACTCGCTGCAATGGACGTCGCCCCTGGTCTTGAAAAAGCATTCCGGAGCTCTTTAAGCTCTTTGCTTACRACAGGGCGGGGGCAAAATTTGGGAAGAAGTGGCGAAATCAAGTCATCGCTTTTGCTGCAGCAAAAGGCCACCGTGTATAAGGTCATGGCTGCTTATACACGTCCTGCTTGCGCAGGGGGCAAAACGTGAGCCGGGCATCTCACCCGAAGGGCTCCTCGGGGGGCAGGAGCCCTGCAAAGGCCGAGCTCCCCGGCCCGCCGAGGAGCAACGGCGGCTGAGAAATCCCACACTCGCAGGTTGATTTTGAGGGGGAGAGGGGCGGGAGGGAAGAAAAGAAAGGGCATGGCAGCAAAAGCGCTTTCTTTCCAGATTCAGCGGTGGCAGGCTCTCGGAGACGTTACTCTCCTGGCTCACCCAGCTCTGCCCGTACTTCAGCTGCAAACAGGCAGGGAACYGGGGTTTCAGCCCCGCCGGCACCCTGACACCACGACGGGCAAAATGAGAGGGAAGGAGGGCTTAAGCTCAGTAAACCCGGCTTAGTGCGGTGCAGCAGAAGCACAAGCCTTCCTGCCGGCCATGACCATGCTGTTATTGGAGTTCTGGCAATGAACAGTGCAGAGAAAGGAGAAAGTGCATCAGAAAATTTACAGTTAAGCTCTCACTTTTCAACAAAAGAGTTAACAATGTTCGTGCGTTAAGTCACTCATGCATCGCTGCCGTCAACTCCATTCCAGAAGGAAACGGGAACGGCAGGGGCTTTGCTACCGCTTTGACATGCACACACATACAGGACTCCTTCCCCCCCCCAGTCCTCTAGGATACACTCCAAAAAATTAAATTACTCAAAACCCCTTTCCCCGATTAAAGTATTGTGCTGGTTCCACACTAGCCTTACATTTCGTTTTCTTTGCTATCAATCTCTTTGTTTGGTTTTGGTTTGGTTTGGTTTGGTTTGTTCTTCCCCCAATTCATTTAAAATCGTTTTTGGAGAAAATCCATTTGGCTGTAGTTCATGCCCATGCATTTCTAGTCATTCACAGACATGCTCACTCCCATCGGACATCGGTAAGAACAAATGGCCAACATACAGAAACACCTGGTATACTCCATACACGCTCCAGCAACACAAGCTTGGAAAGAAACCCCAGAGTCTTCACGGGAAAAGCACCCCAGGAGGGCAAGCGCAGGGGAGTTCCGTACAAACCGGCTGGGTTTTAAGGCAGGAAAGTTTGTGGCAGCTCATTCGACTGGGATTGCTTGTCATTTCAGCTGTCAATCTCCTCGCAGCAGCAGTCCTCCCCCACAGAGGTGGAAATATTCAGAGGTCGTCCCTGAGTCAAAAACGTGCTTTTTATGGCTTTCCCCAATACAAGCAAAACCGACGAAAGCCATCGGGAACTGCATTAGGGAAACGGGCAAGGGCCGCTCGGCTGCGCAGCCCCTTCTGCGTGCCCCCCCCCCGCGCCGCAGCCTCGCAGCTCTGCCTTCAGCGACGATGCTGAGCCTTCCCGCCAGAGATTAGTGCAAGCTGCGTGTCAGAAAAGGCTCGCCGAGACGTCTAGGAATGACGCCAGAAGTCACGTAGCGTCAGGGCTGCCCGACCTTTCCCAAATTTAGGGCTCAACATCTGTACCCGTGCATTTCCAGGGCTGCCTGAGAAAAACAGAAGAAAATTGTACTATTCCCTGGTACYGCAGGCCGCTGTTCTTTTGCCTGAATGCGCCTACCTTTTCTCAGCAAATTCTGGTACTGAAGGCAGAGTACCTTGGCCGAATCGGAGTAGCGCTGAAGGCCCCGTACTGACCGCTCGCTCTCCCCCCGCTCTGCCTCAGAGGGCTGCTGAAGCAGGGCACCCGGCAACCACACCTGCACGGCACAAAGCACTCGCTACGACCAGAATCAGGGGGCTAGAGAGTGGAAGGGGGACGGAGCCTGGCTTCCTTTCAGGGTCTCTCCCGACTGCTCTCAGACACCTCCAAGAAAGCGAAGCTTCAAAGGAGCAGTCAGACCCTTACCCCCCTGAGCGAGCGCAACTGAGCAGACCTGCGGGTAATTAAACTGTGCTACCATCTTCAGGGTCAGCTCTTCAAGGCTTTCCCCAGGGCTTAACCATCGGGTGATTAACATTTTGCCTTCACCTCGCTTTCACGAGCGTTAGCGTAGCGCTGGACGAGGCGTCGCTTGGACTTCTATTGCCTTGCCATGACTTTTCCTTGCAGTAGCTACAAAATGACCGACGTTGAATCTTGACTCTGAACATACATAGGGAGATCGGCAAGGTATAGAAAACAGAAGCATGCCTGAAGGCTTCCAATTTTTACGTCAAGTGGGAAAACGCGTCCAAGTAGGTAAGTTATTTGGGACAAGAACTGCGYGTCCCTCCACTTGATACGGGGCATGGCTACTTAACCGTCACCTTACTCAGTCCTCCCTCTATCGTCGCCCAAGATAGGCCTCGTTGGGAGCAGGCGGGAAAACGAGGTTGTTCTGCGGTACAGATTTCTGTCAATAAAAGAAACAGTCGATTTCTCAGAGTTAAAAGAAGCTAGAACAGCAAAGTCAAATATGGATTGGCCTTAATTAAAATAGTCAGAGGTTTTGGGTCCTTAGCTGAAAAGCGAGCTCGTGCCAAAAAAGGGTATGCTGAACTTCTGGTCTGAAGCGACTGTTTAGGCTCGCTTTGAAAATGTAGGAAGCTAAGGAAGCTGTCAAGCCGTTCGCTAGACTGCCTTGAGCAGATGAGAAGGGTGAGTTTGCTAGGCTGCTACGCTGACAGGGAAGCGTTGCTATTTGTTTTCCGAGTCTCCTTCTGCAGCGTCATAATGCAAACTGGGCTGCCGACCCGCGAGGCGAGCGCTCCCCTGCGGAGCATCCCCAGAATACTGACTGCTGCCCCGCGCCGGCGGGCCCGCCGGACGCGCCGTCTTACAAACTCAAAATGGAAGAAAAACGCTCCGGATTTCACKCGCCTCTTAAAAAACTAAATTTGCATTCCTATTTTCGAAAGCCGGCTTTCTTTTTCATGCGTGAAGCGACTACCCCAGTAATCAAGATGACTGGAGAATCACTCGCTTCCTCGGCACTGCTCGCACACGCACGCCGTTTCCCCGGGGCCTGGGGGATCGGTGCTTGCCTGGCACTGGAACGACCGGCTGCGAAGCTCCCAACAGAAATGACAAGAGCAGACAGACTTTCCAGCCTTAAAAACGATGTTATATTTATGAGGTCGGTCCACCTGAAACACGGTTTTCCCTTGAAGACTACATTTCCCTTTTTTGCTTCCCCTTCCCAGGCTTGTCTTGCCACTCAGCAGCGCTGAGAAATAAGATAAACAGGAATGTGATACCAACCGTGAACTGCCGGTTCTGTCGTCGCCGTTGTGTCTACACACGGGAACAGAGGATTGGAGGAAGGGAAGAAACAGGAGGAACAGCATGCAAAAAAAGGGAAAATGGAAAAAATGGAACAGATAATATATGAGCAAGCTTTCAAAGAACATTGCGTGACAAGCAATAATAAAATGAAAGGCAAAAAGCATTTGAAGTGAGTTGCACTGTTTAGAAGACATGCCTCCAGTTCAAAAGCTATGAGCCTGAGGAAAACAGTAAATTTCTCTTTTTCCAGGACCTTGCCAGAACAATTACTGGTGGTTGCAAAGTCAGGGGAACAGGAGACGGGGGAGAACACCAACGCTTGACTCGGTAAGGGCCAAAACAGAAGCTCGAGACCAGGACCAAGAGCCGACTCTTGGAAAAGAGATTTTACGCATTCAAACATTGCCTTCACCGAAGCGCCAGGGGCCAGGGCCTGATCCGCTCCCACCTCTTCTCCCCCTTCGTCCAACGCAGGGAACCTCCGAGCACGTCAGTACCCGGCACAGGCTCTGAACCCAGACCGTTCCAGAGGTGGCAAGCAAATGCTAAAATGAAGAGACTCCTGGAAATCGCACATCTGGTTCTGAAGGTGCGCGTGGCCCTCTGCCTCGGCCACACCGAAGCACGCGCCTGTAAGGGGCGTGATTTTTTCAGTGAAAAACGGGCAAATGCAGGTAGACGTTACCCTCTACCGCAACAGCTAACTGGTTAACAGTTACTGGTAATTAAGATGTATTGGCGTTTTTTCGGCCGTCAGCCCGAAGCTGACTTTACTCCGTACGTGTTAGATGCCAGGGGAAATCTGTTGGGAGTTGCTGCCTTGCCAACGGAGAGATGTTTCATCTCTTCACAGGTGTTTGGAACAGGCAATTTTAAAGACTGAACCAAATCTGAAGGCTTTTCCTGACAGCGTCCTGCGTTATTTCCTCTACACCAGTAGCTCTAATTCATATGTATTCGCATTATCCAAAGGACTGGCTTTTTCAGTTACTGAAACTCATTTACTTTTCACCTGGCTCTACGTATCCTCCTCTTGTCCCTGCGATGCTGGCCGCTTGCTTTAGTGGGCTGGCTCCTCGCAACGTAACTGTAACTCTGCCAATCCCTACGGATACTCTCGAGCCGACGGCAAAGCCTCGCCGCGGTCGTTCACAGCAAAGACAGGGTTCCGCAAAACTCTCCTCGGTTCGATGCAGGCAATGTTTAAATGAGTAAAATCGCATGAGCCAGTGCAGAGAAGCGCTCTACCGCATATTTCTGCAAAGCGGCCCGGAGCTGGAGCTGTGTAGCAGCAGCGGACAATTCACGTTGGCGTTTCCCCTCATTAACATGCTGTCTGGAGAACCCCAGGACGGGTGGTCCTCCCGCACATTCAGAGGCAGCAGTGGAAAAAGGAGGACCCGTTCCTTTGCAATTTAGCTGAGGACAGCCCAGGTCTGAATTTCTGAAGCACCAGTGAAGACAAGAATCATACAAGGAACACACAATACTTACAGATACAAGGTCTACATGCTTTAATTATGAAAGCAAAACAAATAAACCCTGCACGATTTCACAAACTGCACCAGGATTTGCATAACAGATTATCAAGCCGTCATTAGCCTGTTTCCACTGCCAACATATACTGTTCTCATCTTGGCAATCAAATCTAATGCACGCTTAAAGACGCTAGCGCTTGTTCTCCTGCTGGGAGCTCTGGGGGAGGCTGCAAGGGAAGCCTTCCAAAGCAAAAAGGAGAACAAGAGCAGGGCTGTTCTTTGCTTTCGGGTAGCAATCCCCAAACGATGCCTCGTTTTAACCAAGCGAATGGTGAAGGGGAAAATGGTGGTGAAGGTGGGGGGAAAGTTGTTGTTTAGAAAGGATTGTAAAACTGAGTATTAATTCCTGAGATAGCATCTTGGCATCTATAAATAGTCTCAATTTACTGTCTTCCTGAAATAAAAAAAGTTACGTCAGCTTTTACACTAAATAGAGAATCTGCTGAAAGCAAACTTGTATTCACGTGCTGGAAGAGATATTAGTCAAGAAACAGTGCAAACTGGACAGTGCATCTCGCTTCCCCGTCTGGGGACAGAGACCAACAGGTTACAAAAAACAAAGTTCTCAAGCGGTTGTAAGTGCGAACAAATATCCAAGTCAAACAACATGTTGGCTGCAGCTGGAATGACAAAGTTATGATTAGCAAATGGTTTGGATGGTTGCAGTAGGAAACACAGACCGGTTAAAGTTTAGAATGAGTTTTCTGGAGGTCCTTTTCAATCCCAGAGTCTTCTTTGAGAAGAAGGATTGTACACACACAGTGCTCCGAAGAGGAATAATCTCGTGTTAAAGCAAAGCAAAGAACGCCCCCGACACAGGCACGCTACTACAGCGGTTGCACGGCAAAGGAGAGAAAAATCGTCGCTGTYGCTTTGGTATGAAATTAATGAATACACGTAAAACTGCGTGTATACCAAACTCCACCGCTGTCCTGCCTTACGTAGGAAGGAACATCCCCGGCCCTGCAATGCCGCTGCTAAGACAACCGACAATTTTAAGAAGGAATTGGCTAAGTTTAAACGGGCTTTCCTGAACTCCAGGTACGGGCCGTTGACTTCTACCTCGCTTTCAAGAATAGCCATGTTTATATGCCAGAGCAGACATACAGCACCCCAGAGGTTAGGCTTCTGCCCCACATCCTAGAATAAAAATYACCTCTCCTCCTTAAATATGGACCAACAAGAAAGTCCTTGATACGTTTCTGACTTAACTAAGGTTGAACGAAGCCAACGAAAGGCTTTGCCGTCACCAAAAAGCACCGTTCTGGTCCCGAGCCATAGGTGTGAAGAGCAGTCACACGATGGCACGAAGCTGATGCTTATCATTTAAAATGAGAAGTCGGTGCTGAAAAGGGGGCAGTTTTACAGGATGCGGCAAAGCAGAGGATGTAGAAAGCACATAAACAAAGAGGCTCAACGTGGTACTTTCCACCTCAAGATAAAGGCTTCTCTTCCTGATTCTAATCAGCAAGGCGACAAAATTTGCTGTATGGGGAGAAGTAAAACAACGCAATGGTCTTTCAAAATCTACGTGTACGTAAATTCACCAGAGGACTGGTTTATGGTTAAAGAAGGTATCCAAGAAAGGAACCATTGGCCTCTCTAAAGCTGCACATTTCGCTTAATCGTGATTTCTTTTTCGCATCGGTCATAAGAACAGAGTTGAGCGTTCGAATGAAGACGCTAACACACATCGTCTTGCGATACAGATGGTGTTATCTGCCAGCTAAGAAAACTCGGATGACACCCAAGTTTTAGGCACTCACCACTTCATTAGGTAGCTACACAAGCGTGCGCACACACATATATATACACATATTTATAAAATTACTGCACGAAGGCATCTGGGCAACATTTACTTGAGTTACGAGCTCCATCGCTAAGCCTCCTCGTTTTTTCAAATGGATTCTCTCCAATTTCAAACTGTTTGCGGACTGTGACAGACCGGGGCCTCTAAACTCGTCCGTAATTAGTCCACAGCCTTGAACAGAACGAGCACGATGGAGGAATATTAAAACCCCAGCAGCAAAACTAAACTCACCAACTGGAATGCTTGAGCTGCAGCCTTACAGAAGCACATGATACACTGGAGCTTGAAAACACACAGCTATTGTAAAGAGAATTACAACAGCTCGTCATCAAAATAATGGCAAAATACTCTTTTTTTTTTAAAAATTTAAAGAGGTATTAGTAAGTATAGATACCCATTCAATATATTGCTTTTTAAAGTGCTTTCTGAACTGAAAAAAGCCAATCTGATCACCGACTTGCGGAGCTCTAATTCTTCCTGATTTTCCAGACCACTTCACCTTCACTGACCAGGGCGAGCACGAACTCCTTCACGTTGCTGTTTTCACAGCAGCCTTGGGGACCGGCGTGCAGCATTACAAACAGGATTTCTGCTTCGTTTCAGGCCCYTGAGGCTAGTAAAAAGCCCTACAAAAGTCCCCGTAACTCCCACTGAACAAACACCCGTCGGACACTAGCAGAGACGTTCCATTTCAGTAACGTCGCGAGAGAGCGGTCCGAGGGGCAAAGGAGCTCAAAAGCCCCCCTGAGTGCAAAAGCACAGCGATCCTCTCCCTCGCTAAACGCTCCTCAGAAGGGTGGATGCAAATGTCCTTTGCATTGTGATACTCTGCGATGATCCTCCGTAAAGCAATTCCAGCTTGCGCTGAAAGCTTTTGCGTACGGGCACGTTGCAATGCACCCCAGAGACGGTTTGATTCGCGGACCAGATGTTTCACAAAAATAATCACAATCTGTACGGGAGTTGTGTGCGACAAGAACAAAAATATTCCGAAATTAGTGCTGCGGCTCCGGCTACGCCTGTTCATGTTTTTCCATAAAGATCTGCGAGGATTTTGTTTTTCTTTAAATCCCAGCCTCGCGAACGCCATACCTGCCCCCAGTTTCACGCAGAAGCCAACAATGTGCTGCGCAGGCAGGGGGGTTCGCTCCCACCGCTCTCTGCTGAAACCAAAAAGACCTCGGGTTCAGACGGTGGCCCGCCACGCTGCCAGGCATCGTACAAACCCCGTGCAAGCCCTGACCTCTCCCGTGCTCTACCCACAGCCGGCCCGAGAGGGGACAGGTCCTCTGCCCAGCTCCCTCTGCCCTCCCTCGCCTCAGCGTACAGGTTTTCTGCCCAGCAAAATGATGGTTTCTGCACCGCTTACGCTGCGTCACACCGGTAAGACCAGGCGTGATAGTACCGTGTCTGCTACTGACCAGACGCGGTACTAAAAGACTGAATTTTATGTCATTTTATTTTCTGTAACAGGCCTGTCAGCTATTCTCTCTTCCTTTATTCCCTTTAATGCGGTCACATCCTGGATGAAAATGTCAGAAGAGTGCGGTACCATCTTTAAATTAACTTGACATTTTACCAGGGACATGCAGAAGCTTCAAGGGAAAGCAAAAGTTAAATAATAAATAAATTGGGGGAACAAATCACTGGGCCGAGTCCCTGCAGGGTGGCATCAAGCACCTGGACACGCTGCAAGCTGGCAGCAAACCCGGAGTGCTGGCGGCTCTCGCCGACCTGCCCGTCTCCCTCTTTGCTGCGTGGGCATCTCCAAAAGGCCGCTCGGAGAAGCAGGCAGGGAGAGCTATAAAAGAGCCCAGAGAGCCGGGCTGGAGCTGACCGCCGCCAGCTGTCTTGGATGGACTGAGGAACAAACCCATTTCCTATTTAGGATTAAATTCCACGTGAACACCGCCACCGGCAGTAACACGCACGAGCAACCATACCCGACTGGATGCAAAGCCTGCGATTCTGGGGGTACAGATGTACTTTAGCAATCCCCACGCTGCCTCTTCACCTCCCACAAACCTACTGCAAGGTAATTTGAGCAAAGAATGACTTTTATTGCATTCTTCCCGCCCACCACCTTTTTGGATTACTCTTGGAATAAACCCCATGCAACTGTGGGTTTTCACACAACCAGCTGTAATCAGAAAAGGACAAACTTCTACTGGGGATAACATCATCATTTTCCTCGCTTCGAGGCAGTTTTCTGGCACGTGAATTCATGGTTTGAAAACGTGCTGCACCATTTCTTCTCAAGGACTTCAGATTTCCATGCATTCTTGTTTCTTAGGTAGCTAAGACGACAGAGAATTGTCTTTTTTAATGGACATCTAGCCAGTCTCTGTCAACAGGCGCAGAAGCCCTCTGCCCTCATCCAGCGCCGGCACGGCAGCGCGTGGCCACACGGGCAAAAGAAGGAGAGCTCAGCTACTACGTCACCCCGGTCGAGACGTGATATTCAGACTCAGCACCGATTAACAGCTCCTGCTTCGGAGCTCGCTGACTTCTGAACGCCTTCGAGTCAAACAGAGCTTGCTTGCTCTCCTGCTAAAAATCCCCAGCCTCGAGAAGGAACACAGAGGGTTTCCACGGCACAGGCTCGGCGCTTTCCAACCGAGTTCATCGGGGAGGCTCGAGCATCCCTGGGGATTCTTAAGCTAAAACCGCCGCCTGCACTGTTTCAGCCCCCTGAAGGCACACACACACCTGCTACCGTATGCTCTAAGGGATCGGTGGGCTTTCAAACACGGTATAAAATGGCACTGAAGACATGCCATAGTGAAATCTGCCGGCTTGCCATTAGTACTGTTGCAAGATGGACAGCGGGGGCTTTGCAGAATCAGTAGCATCCAATGCAAGGCTTGAAATACTGGTAACGTGCATGCCTGTCGCACCCCCAGGTCTCCACCGAAACTGTTGCCAAGACACCTGCGAGATCCATCTGCAGAGAAAGCGTGATAAATGCAAATTTGCATGTACAAATAATACTGTAGATCCCAGGGTGCGGAGGTGTATGTGCTAAGCAAGACCAGAAGGCAGCACAATGGTGCTTGAAAAGGCAGGCTAAAATGCTCCGCTCTGCACTGAGCCCAAAGATGAGGGCTTTGCTATTATTAAGAACCTTTATCTCCCAGGAAACAACAGCTGTCCAAAACCAGTATTTCAAGGAACAACTCTAAGGGTAATTCAAATTATGCAGTTTGCTCTGCTGTATCATATTGTACATCTTAATGAACAAAGCCACAAGGACAATTTGAACTGATAAAAAAGGGCTTGCCAGCGATAACAGCTGAAACACCAAAGGATGGTCGGAATATCAATGCAGTTGGAGGATATGCGAAAAAGATCAAACTGTCATGCAGGAAATCTTTTCAAGCACCTACACTGAAGCAAAGCAACAGTGACAGAGGAAAAGCTTTAAAGGTCGTGCTGTTTTGGAAACTCTACCGCTGCTCAGCTTTCCCTTCTCCTGGAAAGAAGCAGCAGGTTAGCTTTTCAGAGATCTCCCCCAAAACCTCCCTGCCGTAGAACCGCTTTATCAGCTCAGCGTGCCTTTGTAGGTCAAGCCTACAGCAGCAGCGATAGTCAAGCAAGAGATAGGACGTGTCAAGCAAGAGGGGCCGATAAAGGGACCCTTCGCTCTAGGCACGGACTTGGGTGGGTTTGGGGAGGGACCGGGAGCACACGGGGGAGCACGCTGCACCCCGCAAGCGCGGGGAGTAACGACCGTGCTCCACCACGCGCCTGCACATCCATTACCTCTCCTCTCCCATTTGCTGCACCTCCTGCTCTGGCTCGTATTTGCTGAGCGGTGTCTATCATCGCTCAAAGAGAAACTCCCTGGGCCAGGGTTGCATTTCCACATCACGTCTGACCACATTTACAGTAGAAGTACTGCACGTAAGCAAGTAAAAAAGAGGTCTGTCATCGGAACCTGCCCCAAAGGAGTAACTCACCATGCACGTGGAGTAGCAACTGCAGCCCTCTGAGATTGTTCTGTTGGATAGTTTTAGTAGGGGAAAATGAATCCAGGCCAAGTTATCTCCCATAACTCAAAAGGACTGCTTCCAAGAATGTAATTTCCTACGGGCAGCTACTAGAGATGACAGCATACCTACAGCATGAGCTTGGAGCGAGAAACTGTTTCAGTGCAGGGGTCTCTTCCCTTTTTTTTAAAAATTAAGACACTTGCTCTTCAGAACTGCTCTGTGGTTTCAGGGGACATGAACTAGGCCAGCATTATGAAAGAAACAGGGGGGGGAAAAGGCAAAATAGAATAGATTTCAAGTCCCCCTCATCCTAAGGAACGGCTTTCAACCCGGCTGGCTGGCAGACGACCGGCACCCAGCCTGCCAGCAAAGACAAGAGACACCCCGACTGCTACCAAAGCACTGGTGTCACGCTAGAAGAGTATTCCAGCGTTTTGGTGATGATGGGAATTAAGGTATCAGTTGTCTCTTGGAGCTTTAAAAAGTGTTTCAACACTACCACGCTATGTAATTCTAGAGATGATGCTAATTTGACCTAATTTTTTCCAGCTACGAATTCTCTTAACTGTTGAAGAGCAAAAGTTTCTGCAGCTTCATGCTGCCTGGTTGCTGGCTGGAAAACACACACATGCACGAAGAAGGGAGGCGAAGCCTCAGCTGCTCTTTGTGGGAAAAGCACGCTGAACTTGTGGGCAGAAGATGTGAAGGCACACGTCAAGAAGATTCAGCGTTAGATCGGTGTCGGGGAAGAATATAAAAATTTCTCTTACCAGCATTAATTGATCTCCTTCCTACACGTCGTGAGCAGTAACTGCTGGAATCAGTGAACAATATCACATTTTCATTACATTTCTAGCCTCTTCAGCAGTTCAAAGCCAATACAGAAAGGGAGCAAGGAGGCGATGGAGACCCACCCGGGTTTTGCCAACAGGGTGTCAGCAAGCTTGGAGTTTTAGATCCTCCGTCACTGAAAACGAAGGTGCGAGAAAAACGTAGGACAGCCGCGTGCTCCTGATCCCAAGGTACTTCTGCTAGGCTGATAAAAAAGCAGCCCGCAATTCTGCTTGTGAAGGAGATGGAGAGCTGCCAGTCGATGCATCTTCGTGCGCGTCTAACCATTCTTCAACGCAGTCGTACCTCCCCATAGAGCAGCACCCTCACCAAGGGCGGTGCTGATCCTCAGGGCAACGGTTTGCTCCGATGGAACGTTACTGAGGAGAAACGGCTGGGAAAACGTCACGCCAGAAAGTCCTCCCTTCCTGGAAGACCACCATCCCTTCACCTCCGTGTTCAAAGCAAACCTGTAGGAGGACTTCAAGAGTGATTTCTTACAGCTGGAGACACGGACTCAAGAAGCACCACCCAGCTGTAGCTGCGAGGGTGGTGAGCAGCTCCTGGGCACTGCCGACTCATCAGCCAGGCAGAAACCCTGCTGGGGCCGCTACCAAACCTGGGCCACGCAACAGCAGCAGCTAGACTGTAGCTACGCTTGAGATCAGCTCGGCCAGGAGGCCTGGTGATAGCCGTTCCTGACTTCAAGAACCACCCACCTCCCCTTCTTATTTTTAATACGAAGAAGCTCGGAAACTACTGTGGGGGAGAGCCTAGGAGCCCGGAGGCTACTGAAAATTCACAAACAAGTTGCAACGCTTGCAGCGGAAGAGCAAACAACAAAACCGCTCTCTATTATGAAGAGCCACCACTTCGGAGCCTGAAACGGCAGGTGAGGATAGCGCGCGCTTTGGCTGCCAGTCCTAGGGCGATCCCTAAAATGGCAGGCTGATAACAATCCAGTTCCCGGGAGAAGGACAGTCGTTAACATTAGCAGGCACCGACACAAACATAACGGGGTCAATCAAGCATCACGGCAAATTCTTCCTTTTAGCCTTCCAAAATTCACCGAACGCATTAGCAAATCACCGTAAAACGAAACTGTATATGCATGTTCATTTACTCCGAGACACACAGGACCGAGTTGCTCTGCCAACGGCTCTTAAGGAGACTTTAATAAAATTTGAAACCTACTCTGAAATGAAAACTGGTTAAGTTAAGAAATTAAAAACAGGTTTGAAACAAAGCGACCAAATCGCAAAATGGGAAAGCGTTCGCTGTAGAGTGTCTCAAGCATGCAAACCTGGGTGCCTGGAGTTCGGTGTTATTGATAACCACCTGGAAGGAGGAAGACAGAGAATGGCAAGGACTGGACAACACGATGGTGGATGGCAGATGGCGCACACGATGCGCGTTAAGGCACGTTGGAAGGAGGGCTTCGATGGCTTGTCCATGCCAGCGGAGTCTGACTTGGTTGCAAAAACCTCAGAAGGAAAGAAGCCACAAAACACCCTGAGCAGGACAGTTAGAGTCAGCTGAGCAACGTCGTGAATGCAAATAAAATGTGAAGGCATTTACGCAGGGGAGGCTTTACAGCAACGACAAACATTATGCCATTAGCTATTCAACGGTCCATTCCCACCTTTGGTTTGTCACCTCTACCTCAAAAAAACAAACAAAAAAAAGCAAGCAAAAGCAAAAGCAGCAGTTGAAATAGAAAAGATCAGAAAAATGACAATGCAAATGATGATAAAGAAACCAGAAAGGCCTTCCCTATGAGTGGAGAGAGTCGGTCTAGCGAGGAAATGTGACGGATGCGTGTAAAACAGAGAGGGGTCTCGTGATCAGCTGGTGGCTTTTATTCATCTTTTCTCGCCAGACAGGGAAAAACTCACAATGCTCAGGGCCAGCTCCTCAAAAAAGGCCCTACAGAAGGTGTTCGACTCAATAAAAAACGACTGGTGGAATTCACTTTTCTGGGAGAGTGCGGTAGAGGGCTTACCACAGAGAGAGACCAAACACCTAGGTGTGAGAAAAAGCATCTCGAGTCGCGTGAGGCAAATGACATTACTGAAGACCAAACTTTCTGCTTCCAAGTATAAATTGCTCAGAAATTGATACTGATGGGGTTGAGGCCGAAACAACTGCCCGTGTTCCAGGAGCTCTAAGGCTGTTTGCGTCCTTCGTTTGAAAGCACCCAATATTAGCCACCAGTAACTGAGTTAATAGCTTCTTCTGCCACGGCAATTCCCGCCCTTCAGAAGCGCCTGCAGTAAGGACTATCCAACGCGCCGAACTGCCGGAGCAGGACTCGTGCTGCACAGTGGGCGTATTTGAGAAAAAAAGGTAAAATGCAAGTGATTTGTTTGTTGTTTTTCCCCAGGCTTCAAGCTCTGCTTACATACACAAAAGACAATAAACATTCAGGACATTTCCAATGGTTATGAAGGTACCGTACCTGTGATGGTGGTAGGGATGGTGGTGGTAGTGGTGGTGGTTGTTGTGGGAGGAGGGATAGTTGTGGGGGGATCTGGATAAAATATAAAAAGGAAAATAATAAAAAAGCAAATTAAGAAAAAACAAGCAGAACACAACAGCGATCAATCGTGATCAGAGAAAAACAAGGACGCTAAGAAGCAGCACGGCTGTCGGCTGTCCTTCCTCCTCTAAAGCCAGGTGGTGGCTGCCCAGCTGGCTTTGAGGACAGCGGGCCAGATCCTCAGCAGCTGGACACGGCCTCGAGCTCAACCCGCATCTCGGGAGCTGCAGGCGGACTCGCTCGAGCTGGAGAATCTGGCCCCGAGACTCCCCCCCTTTTGGCCTTCTACAATGCTAAACAAAACGAAAGAAATAAATAAAACCCAGCATAAATTAGTCAATGAGAGAGAGAGATGGAATGGGAGAGGCATAAGAAAAATAAACTGCACGCTTTCCACAACAAAAAGAACAGTTTACGTGTACAAAGAGAGACACAGCGGTGCTTTGCTGGTTTTCTACGTGTACATTTGAAAATCCAGGTGGGAGGTTTGTGTGAGGGGCCCTGCTGCGCTTAACAGGCTAAATATCAACAGCACACGAATACGTCTCCCTTTCTTCCCAGGGCCATTAACTTCGCTATTCTTCCTCTACGAATACACGTCAGCAGGATGTTAAAAGCTACTTCGAAGGTAGTAATAAATACAAAGAAACGAGAGCATCATCGCTAAATATCCGTTTCAAGGTATGAAGAATTTCACCAAGATCTTTTAGTGAAAAAAAAGTCAACATTTTTCTGACAATTTCAGCTGAAGGCTCTTGCTTTTGCTACTAGTGCATCGGGAAGGAGAAACACGGCTACGGGGACGTTTCTCTTTGTGCCTGATAACCGTTTCTCAGACGTACTTGACCTGTTGAGACTCAAACGCTGCCGCTCTTCACAGCATTGATGTTACGTACAGGGGCACATCCTCATCAAAATTATGGGGCAGGAGAAGGTAGATATGAGGCGATGTAAAAGAAAAAATAGGTATCAATGCCCAGATGATCAAACTGAATGCGCTAAGTAGTCGGGAAGACTTTGAACTACGGACTCATCCGGCAATAATAGAGCATGAAACATTTCACGGGCTTTTGATTTTAGGTTTCCTCTATAGCATGTCAACTTTTCATCACTAACGCATCTGCTACTCTTTCATCTCCAAGCGAGCTATCTCAGACTCCCTAATTAATACATCTGAACTTTAATCATATGCTGCACCTTTATTATATTCCATGCAACTTCCGGAAAATTAAGAAACATTACCTCGGAGCTCGCTCCGCTGGGCAGCGTTTATTTACGGTTATACTATAAGCGGTTATTGTCCTTCCCCTACCTCCGAAGCATCCCAGTCCCTACGCTTATGACAGGGAACCTCTTACTCGCTCGTAAACACGTACGTCTCCCTAGGAGCAGTGGAGACCGAAACAGCTGAAGCATGGCAGAACCAGGGGAAGAAAGTCCCCGGCCTTTCGCCAGCGACCAGCAAAGGCCGGTAGACCCAGCTCGTCTGATAAACTGCAGGGGGACGATGCCGTGCAGCAGACTCTTCCCCGATAAAAAAAAAAAAAAAAAAAAAAAAAAAAAAAAAAAAAAAAAGATTGTGTGCTAACTGCGCTAGAAGTTTCTAGCAACTGCGTCTGCCCACTCCCACGGGGAGGAAAAGCGTGAAACAAATTTTAAAAATAAACGTGTTTTCGGTGTGTGTCAAGGTGATTAGACATCCTTATACCACGTGCGCAGCAGAGGAAGGTGTGTTAAGCACAGCTCAGCAGCAGTTTCTTTGCAAGCCCTGGCTGCTGGAAACCATTTGCAGTAAAACCATGTAACTGCAGGTGCATCCCTTTGGTACGGAGACTACGTCAACCCTGCCGCTCGGGAAGGTGTGCCGGACCACGGCTCTGCTGTGGCTCTCGCTGCCCCACTTTGACACCTCGGGTGCGGAGGGGCCGTGTCTGTAATCGCCCCCGCTTCCCAAGTGAACGTGATTTGGGGGGGCTCTGCACCGACAAGCGGTGAGAGCCAGCCCCGTCTGCGGTGAGGCAGAGGGCAAGCAGCGAGGCGCATCCTCCCACCAACCTTCACGCTACGCCTACAGAGACGTTTCTGCAAGGATGCAGATTCCAGCGCTGGTAAAATATTTGCCGTCTGTCAGTGGGGAAGGGTGCCAAGGGCTGGAGATGTAAATGCTCTCCGTTGGCGAGTGGGGCGAGACCGGCGTGCTCTAAGCAGCAGAAGTTTCCTTCAGCGACAACCTGAGTTAGGTTCTGTACCAGAGGGCTTCAGATGATGGCCACAGCCCAACCGGTTCCTCCACGCCAACACCTCTGGACTTCTGCCTTCTAAATTCAGGGTTAAAGGGATTCTCTATGCTGCCCAGAGTGCCGGATCCTAGCGGGACACTCCCAAACGTGCAGAAACGGGACACGATGGGATGTAAACCCGTTATTTGACCGCGAGCTCCTGAGAGACCACGAAAAGCCCTTCCCTACATGGCCAAAACGTAGGGATGCTTGAACTAGAGTCCACAGGTTTACATCCCCTGGGAACCTCCGTCTCCTTTAAAACAATACGGTCTCGGGCCTCCTCCTGGGGATTTAATCCCGAGGGGGAGCAGCACGGATGAAGTGCTGTGCGGTCTAGTTCTCGCCCGCATCCGAAATGCGGAATAATTAACAAGTGCGAGAGTTACCATGGGCTCTAAATCCCAGGTCACTAACACTGGTGAGGGTTGATCCAGCGCTCACTTGGGCCAAAACAGGTATGTAAAACCATACAAGGAATGAAAGCACCTCCTCTACAACTGCTTGACGGCAGTAGCTTTCCATACTTTTAATCTCACGGGGAACTGCCTGTGTCCTGTTTCGACTTCTTTATTCTCCGCAACATTAGCTGTTTCTTTAAACACCGGTGTAAACGAGGTATTTTTTCATACCGTGAGCATACAAATTATTCCCATCATAAATGCGTATCTGACTTCATTCTGTAAACTGGAGTCTTTTGGAGCTACGGGCACTAGAAAACTAACCGTATGATGTGGCAGATGAGTTCAATTTCATCTCAAAGCTGTAGCTTGGTATCACCTTCAATCTTTGGGCAGGTTTCTAAGACTGGGCTTAAAATGGCTCATGTGCAAGTGGCATTTGGATAGGTGATGTCAACTATTTAGCCGGATCAGAGCAAGTACAAGAGAACTTGGACTGCAGAGCTTCAAGCGGCCGTTGCATGGAACGAACTTCAAACCAAAGCAAGTTACTGTCCCATCCGAGTAACAGGCAATACCCACCACGAGCTTAGCCCAGCCACACAATAACCGCTCTTAACAGATAAAGTTTAAATATGCAGCCCAAGGGAGTTGCTCATCATTAAACTGGGGGATCACTCTTCAAGCGCCTACTGAAGCTTCGTTATATGCAGCGCCTCGTGACAGGAGCACAAGGTTTAGAGCAATGGCAAAACAATGCAGAGGAACGAAGAATTAAAGCAGTTACTTAATAGTGCTTTAAAAAGACGCTGAGGCATGTTTTACTGTCTGCTCAGCAGCCAGAGATAGGCTAAAGACACCTCATTCCTCCAGTTTATTTACTGGTTTGTAATCATCTGGGGATGCTGGCTGATTCTTCGGTAATTTAACTTGCTAATGAAAGACTTGGACCCCCCCCCCCCGGACCATTGCTGAAGACACTGGAGAAGGTATTACAAAAAGGAAAAGGAATTAGCGGAGAAGTCCTAGGAGAACTGTCAGGCCAGAGAACTTCACAGTTCTCCCCGTGCCCCTGCTCTGGCTCTTCCTCAGGCTTCGCCTGCCAGCACCGGAGTGCCGCGGCAAGCCCACGAGCACAGCTCCGGAGGAAGGAGCTCACCGGACACCGGCACAGGCTCTGCACCCGATGCACGACACCGAGACTTACAGAAGCAAAATAAATGGTTTTCCAGCCCCTACCCCAGCCCGGTATAACGTAGAGGTGTCGGGAGCTATCTGTAAATCTTGCATTAAGCAAAATGTTAACTTCTGTCAAAGCTTTCAGAGCGCGGTATGTTGCAATTATGTGTAAATGAGTCTAGAAGAACGGTGGTTTTTCTCACGTACCGTATACAAACAGCATGTAATCCGCATGTGATTTCCCCACCGCGTTTGAAGCCTCACAGCGGTATGTACCATTATCTGTTTTGTTTAGGTTACTAATGAGAAGGTTTGAACCAGACACTACAACGTGTTGAGGCATCTCATCATCTACTCTTAACCACCTCATGTCCGTAGGCCTACAGAGGAGGGAGAAAAAGAAACAATCACATTACTATTTTCCTATGGTAAAGATGGCATCTTCAATAGTTCATCCACAGACAGAAAGCCCAAACCAAGAAAAACTGTAAAGAAATAACACATACTTTTTTGCACTACTCAAGCCCAGAGGCTGTCGGGCTTCCTCAATTTAAATTTATTTTAACCCAACAGGAAACTGTATCCAGACCTTAAATTTTCTGAAAACACTAATGCAAGCAGGAAGAAAGTTCATTAGTGGTTAATCATTCGCTTATTCAGTAAACCTGAAATCTTTGAGTCTATGGACTAAGTGTGCATCCACGGGGTGCTCTGAGTGCAGATCTGGACAGCATGTGGCAGAACAAGGGCATTTTTGTCGAGTCTGAACCCTTCCACAAAGCCATGCGATGAACCTATTTACCTCAGCGGTGGCTGTGCCGCTCACTAAGAACATTTCGGCTGCTAGAAGAGGGGAGCGCCTCTCTCCTCTCCCCCGGTCCCGCCTGGCCAACTGGCAGCCTCTCTCCCGCAGCCCTTGGCTACCGGAACCAGAACGGGCAGCATCTTTGCGTCATTCGGGGAATGGAATTGGTGTGTTTTGTTAGAGCTAGTGAAGGAAGCGAGCGCTGCGGGGCTTGGGAGGGGGTCTTTTTTTTTTTTTTTTTTGAAACGTGCACACTTGTTAAATGCAGATCTACTTTTAATGAATTGAGTTAGTGTAATGTAATTTTTTTTATTTTTTTAGAACTAAAGTTTTTTTTTTTTTTTTTTTAATTTGTTATTATTATAGTCTTTAAGCAGCAGTAAGGACAGATCAGCTACGCCTGAGACAGCCTTCCCCAGCAAGAAAAACACAGCACCTCTCCGGGCGACTCAACAGTCAGCTCTTAAAAGGGGAGGCTTATGCAGTAAAACATTCTTCAGCCTGTCTAGTCCCCACGTTTGCAAGTCGGGCTGTGCTGGGAGCTCGTGCTGCTAGAGGTATCTCATAGCTCGGGCTTTTCCTAGCGTCCAAAAGGTAGACTACTGTCACGATGGAGAAGCTCCTGAAGTTTCAACGTCCCAGCCACACCACTGGGACGGATGCAACACTGAGCAAAACCAGCTGGTTATCGGCTGCCTGCCACAAAGCTGGCATCTGGTTTCGGACAAGGGCTTGGCGCTCTCCTCCTCGCTTCCGAGCCGTCAGCACACGAGCCACGGCACGGGCTGCAGAAGCTCTTGAGAGAGCAGAAACGCAGTTTAACCTCAAGGTGGGTGGAAAGGGCGTTGACGTTCCCGGCTACGGTGTTCAAGAGGCTATTCGTGATTCTGGAGTCCCAAGGTTTCAGACGCTGCGGGCGCTACACAGCAGCCTGTTTCTCAGAGCCGTGTCTCACCCTGGATGTCCTGCACGTGACCGTTTCAGTACCTTCCCACTTTTGCCGTGGTCTGGGGGGGTGGGTGTGTGCGTTTGTGTCTAATCTAACAAAATACCTGCGTTAATACCAAAACAGAAATTTCTACTCTCTGGTCTTTTGTTTTCCTCTGAGCTTCCCTCCCCCAGCGTTTATGTTGCCAAATTTTGCGGAGAAATGATTTTGTTTAACTGGAGAAACATCCCTGTTCATCTTAAACCTCTGTAAAGGATTTTACTAAATCCRTTTGTCTTAAAAACATAGAGCTAAACACAGCCCAATATTTTACTGTGTATTTTCTTACGCTTTGAGAGACACAGGTGAAGTGACCTAYATAAGCGAATTCCTAGCACATTACTAGCATCACCGTAACGTTAAGTGGCATGCTGCTGGGGAGATGTGTCTGTCTTACTTAACATGTGTATGTCTTATTCATAGCCTGGAAGGAAAAAAAGCAAAGAAGCCTATTCGTTAAATTCCCCGATGACAGCAAATGGGAGGGACGGCAGTTACCCATGAGAGGAGGAATGCAAAGGGGCTTTGACAGACTCTGAGCAGGGAATAGGTATTAAAATGGAACTCGGCAGGGGACGGGCCAGTCTCTTAACGTACGGGGAAGGAATCAGCCTCGTGCTGAACAGAAGAAACTGGGAAGCAGGAATCGACAAAATAACCTGGGAGAGGAGGTACGGATGACAGCACCCCAAGCCTCCTCACTGCTGAGCGCTGACACCCTGCCTGCCGCTGCCCGCAGCGGCGGAACTGTCAAACCAGATGGCTTCCAGTTCGACTACACCTGCAGTAACTCCTCAGCTCTGGGCAYGCTACCAAGGAGACGCTGACAGATTTCAGGGATGTTTGCAGGAATCTTATGAACATGACGAAAATAAAGAAGGATAGTAAATACTTGACAGCCATAAATCCAAGTGGAAGAGGAAGTAATTAAAAAAAA
>JAYKAV010001077.1:616215-655568 GCA_035582835.1 Phoebastria nigripes
GGAAGTGTGGAAGAAAATCTACCCTCCCTTGCCAGGATTTTCCTGACGCATAAATTTCTTCGACTATGTAAGAAAGCCTCGAGGGCATGGCAAGAAGAGGGGAAAGAATAAAACTGGCATTTCATAAAAACCACACAGGGCACCAAAAGGGAGGAAAATCATCACATAGTCAATACAAGCAGAAAGACAGACTGCCTTACCTCGGGGATCCATTCCACTTTTACAAGTGCTCAATTCTTTGGTGTCAGTCTTACTTCTGCGTACTGGCACCTCATTGGGATCCAATACGCAGGCCCCTGACCTCGCTTTTGCAGATTAATTGCAACCGGTTGCCACCCAAGCCATTCCCTGGGGGAAGAGGCGTACAGCTGCGGGACCTCTCCCTTCTGCGCCCGAGGGCTTGCTGCGCGGCGACCGTGAAGAGCTCTCCGAGGAGCTCTTCCGGTGCAGATCCCTCAGCCGTTAGTTACACGGGAATAAAAGCGAATCAAAAGAGACTTCTTAACTGTGTGGCAGATGCTCGGGTGCAGAAAGCACCTCTCTCTTTCACGCTGTTACATCGTCTTCGCAGCAGAGAATGGCATACCGAGTGTCTGCAATAGCGACAGAGGCCAAACAACGTCCGCACGCTTCTGCGGCACGACCCCGTCACCGCCGGACAACCTGGGCCATCCTCGGGAAGAGTCCAACTTACTGTGGTTTTCCAAAAGCTGCGCACGTCAGCTCAAGCGGCTCCCCTTCTCTCGTGAGGCCTTGCACCGGGTAATTCTGAGAAACCCGCACTTGAGGCTTATCTGCAGGACAAAGACATGGTTTGGTAAATCGCCGTGCCAAACCGGCTCAGATTTGCGCGCGCGCCCGAAGCGAGACGTGGCGGTCGCTGCCGCTCTCCTCTCGGCCCGCTCCGTGCCGCTTGCCTGACCGGCAGGCGAGCTCGGCAGGCGCTCCCAGCCGGGAAGAGGCGGGGCCGAGAGCGCTTCGCGCGCCGACCGACGCGCCGCGCTTCCCCGGGAAATGCCTTTCGCCGCCCTGGAGTTTATCTCTGAACTCGCTCACGCTAAAAGGAACTCATTCGCCCTGGCGCTGAGGTGAAACCAGAGGTATTTGCGGTGCTCAGAATTGACAGGTTTTATCGTGTATCACGTATTACTGTACGACAACACTCGGCGCCCACGCATATTAATACGTTGGGCTTCACAAAAGACGCGTGTTGGAAACACCAAAAGAAGTCACAGCCACTGCTGCTTTTGTTTAAACAGCAGGAGATTTTATTTCGTCCAAACGAAGCTCTTCTAAATCCTAAAATAAACACAGAGAATTAAAGCATTTATAGTTAGGGAGCCAGCTCAAAAACACTCCAGTGAGACCCTGCAGGAAAAAAAAGCGCCGAACCACAAACCTAGAGTCCACAATTAAAAAATTCATTACCTCCTGCAACTGAAACACAGATTAAAAACGCAATCTGAGCTGTAGCTAAAATGTTATCAGCGCGAGAAATCAATTCAATGCTACAAGTGCCATTAAGCCACGTATATTTTTCAGGAATTTACTCAACTGTAAGGAACAAAGGAAGGCAGAAGATCAGTATGCACAAAGGTTGGAACCATTTAAATGTTTCTATTTCCTTGGAGAGTAACTGCTACTAAAAATATTGGCTTGCTGCATTTTATTAACTGCATTTAACTCATTAACAGGCTTCCTATGGAATAATAGAGATTAGAAAAAAAAAAAATCCGTGTCAGGATTTAACCAATTTAAACTCTCATAATTTTCAGTAATGGAATAAGCTACACGAGTAAATCCTCTCCTGAGATGACTATACCACAAACATTTTATAAACTAATCCGCATTACAGATGCTTCTCGCGACTACGAAACTCGGGCGTCTCCGCAGGCTGGAAACCGCGGCAGCCGCACGGGGATTGCGATGCTTCGGGGGCGTCACGCGCCCGAGGTGCAGAGTCCCGATTCCACCAGAAACGTGGGCGACTTCGGCGTGCCCGAAAACACGCTTGACGCTTCGGACACGCACAACAAAGACGTGGAAGCGACCGGTACGTTCCAGGCGCGAGCTGAGGAAAAGAGGTCCTTCGTGGGAGGCTGGGAGAGCCTCTGAGCACGCCCACGAGCCAAACCCCGGGGCAGGGACCCGTCCCGGGCGTTGCCGGGCTCTCCCATCGCCGCGAGGTGGAGGTACGGCCGAGGCGGTCCAGGTCTCGGAGGTCCAAGCCAGCCCTGGGAGGGACGCGGCACAAGTAGCCAGAAGACAAGCGCAGGAAAGCAAGAAGCGGTGCCGAAATGCTGCACTAAGCTTGGTCTGCGACGCTCGGGTCCGCACCGTGAGCACTTACACAACGCATAAACCCGGGAAGACGAGTTAAACCGAGTATTATGCAGCGAGTAAATCACACGCAGCATCTTAAGCGCTGTGCTCACGCTCACCACTCTCGTTCACAATTYCCACCCCCCCGGCCATCTGCTCGCTATTTATTATTTGCTTTGCGGCAGTACCTAAGAGCCCATGCCAGGAACATGGACGCTGTTCTACTCTGCGCTGTAGAAAGAGTAGAAAACCTTTTCAGCCCAATTTACGTGGGAACACAAAGACGACAGCACCCTGTGCTGAGAAAGCTCTGCGCAACATCTTCTGCAGCTTGCCTCTCCTGTTGCTCCCATCCCGTTTTCATTAGATCAATTTTAGTATTTCTAATGAGCTGTTTACCAGCTGACAATTACTTATGGAAATCAAGAGGAATACACTGAAGGCTTGCTGTACTGAGAATGAGCTGCAAGCTATGCGAGCTCTCCCGGAACCACAGGAGGTGAGCCCTTCCATTTCAGCTTTCCAGCCCCACAGCCTCCAGTAAACAAACGAAAGCAGCAAAGTGAACCCGGACCATTTCGATCCGGACACCGTAGAGATGTCGCCTGCAACATAAGTCTGGGCTTCATCAGCGCACGTGCACGCACTCGTGAAGGCAAGAGCATTCCCAGTAGAGTTATCACAGTGAACGTCTCTCCTAAGCAGGACTCGCCAGCACGCCAGTAATTACAGCGGGCACTTATGAAAACGCTTCACAAGTCTGAAGGATTCAGGAGGATGGCTGGGCACTCCAGAGAACCGACGTTTTAATTAGGCTCGTGGTATACAACAACAATTTCACTTGCTTTGGCCAAGAATTTGGAGGGGGGGGTGGTGGTGGTGTCTTTTTTTTTTCTCCTTTTTTAAGGACATGCACCTAAATAATCTTTAGTTCTACCGCTAAGCGTCCCAGCTCAGACGAAGTCAGTATCTATTTTCTTCAGATTATGGACTCTGCTAGCAAAGCTTTGTAAAATGCCGAGCACCGTGGGATCCCGAGCTCAGTTGCTACCCGGGACTGTGGCATTTAGTAGCCTACGCTGGTAAAGTTGTGATGGTTTGCAACGCCTGGACTAGCAGTTTGCCACCTATTAACTGCTTTATTAAAAGGGCCACGTTCCAGCCGCGACGTCTGGGGCTGTATAACCTGGGGCAACGACTATCTCGGATGGCGATCCAGGGCGTAAGGCAAGCAGCAGCAGAGTTTTTACCGCCAAGTGCATTCCAGCAGCCCGAAATCCTTGACCTGGAACTTCAGAATATCATACCGCTGGATGACTACAGAAAAATAAACGCTTGCATCTATGCATCTAAGCCACTACATACTCCGCTGGCAGCCAATTAGATCTAACAACCCACAGCTATTTCCTAGTATGCCTATTTCTAGCAGCTTAAAAAATCCAGCCTAGTAATTTAATAAGGCACCTTTATTAAGCTAAATTCATTCAAAAAGCTGAGAGTGATATACAAGGTTAAATACCAGCAGTCTAAAGGTTACGCTGTAGCAGCAACCAATTTGAAAAACTTATTACAAACCCATTCTGCGTTTGATGAGATTTCTTTTACAACAGGCGCACTGTGTGCCTGCAAGCGCGGGAACCGCAGCCTGCCCGGAGGGGACAGCACGCCCCGCTCCTCGCCCGCCGGCCAGTTACGCTGCGTGCCAGCCCCCGCCGTGCCGAAAAATGCTCCTTCCCCCCCTCCTCGCCGAACAACCTGTATTGTAATTTCTCAAGCGACGGAGATGCTGAAGGCTCCTCCAGCTGACACGCCGTGCCAGGGCGTCAGGCGCGCGCTCCGTGGCTCAGACGGAGCCCAGCCGACAGCGCGGGAGAGCACGCCTCCCCTCCGGATGGCACCGGCCACCCCGGGCTGCGCCCACCGACGCTTCTTCACAGCTCCGTGGTTCGGAAGTTACCAAAACACTCAAGTTATTCTGCATTTGTCCCAATTCTTCCTCTTACTAGCTGCTCGCCTGGTTTTTGCGCCATCAGCAAAGACTATTAACAGTGACTTTTTAAGAACTTCAAATGCTTCGTGGGAGCACCGAACGGCATCGGGCCAGGCACCCAGGCCAGTGCATTCGCTCTAAAAATACCATCGTTTGCTGATTACTCCTTAATGACTATCCTTTGAGATCTGCCAGTTAGCGATTTCTTAATCCATTTAAATGCGCGCTCCATCGATAACGCTTAGATCTCGCTAATCAGCCAAGATATCAACGTTATACCGAGTTCGGTGCCTTACAAAAGCCTAAGCCTGTTATTTCCACCCATTTCCTTTCATCAGGCCAACCTACAATCTTCAAAGGAGGCAAGCTCACCGTCTCAAAGCCCGTCACCGGATGGATTTGGCAAGCCTGACCTCCTCGCGCGCCCGGGGTACCACGATGTTCCGGCCGGGTCAGCCTCGGGACCCTCCGCCGCACGCCCCCTTCCCACCCCGCCGCTCCGCAGCGGGGCCGCACCCAAACCCAAGCCGAGGGCCAACTTCCAGGCTCCCCCTAAGCCCCTCTTTCCAAAGGGCTGGCGGAGCCTTTGGAGCTCCTGGAGGCGTGGCAGCGGGATGGGTTTCTCTAACCACCCACCCGGTGGCTAAATTCTCAGCCGCTGCAGYCAGCACGGATGCTAGCACACAGTAGGCGGGACTGTTACCTGGGAGTATGACCACGTACTTAAATAAAAGGCTGGTTTTCTTGGGAAAGGCAAGAAGGCACGTGAAAGGTGGTTACGTTCTCGCCCTCGTGCCTCTCCCCCGAAATACAATCAGAATACACATATGAGGCAACTACGTGCAATAAATTTAAACTCTGTGGTCGTATCCAGTAATTTCACTGCGCACAAGAGCTACTGGAAGCTGCTGTAGAAAACCTGCATTGCACTCGACGTACGTGTTCTTTGGGGCCATGCCAATCATACCAGAGTCGACTCATCACACTGCAGCAGCTCCTGGTCCTCCAGCAACCTCCGTGCAAGCGATACGGCTCCTACAATGCAGCAGTCTGTCCACTCTGAACACAAAACCTGCACCGAAACAGTCATTAATAACACAGGAAAAACAGTTTGGGAAACACTACTTCTTTTCCGAAGCCCAGGTGACTCCTAACCCTCGCCAACCACCAACAGCAGACGCTCCACAGAGCGGACACACAGCAAGAGGGGCTATCCAGGCCCTGGGTACGCTTTCAGCACAGGATTTCTCTCTCTGCTCCAAATTACAGCTAAACACGTACATCAAGCAAGTTGCACATGACTATAGATGGCCGGTTTCTTCACGGCAGACAAAGACGTGCTCCTGCAGCGGGTCTGGGACAGGGGAACTGCAGCACGCGGCTCGGCGTCTTTTGCAATGCCGGGCTGTTTGCCAACAGAGAAAACTGCAAAATGGATTCTTTCGATGATTCAGCTGAAAATTCTCTTGCCTGCACTGTGAAATTAGGTACCGAAGCCAAGTTTTAAAATCCGTTTTATGATTACCGTGTTAATTCCTGATGCGCACCTCTTGGCAAAAATAGCGACAGATGGCACCCCCAGGAGAAGGATCCCGCAGGTCACGCAGAGTTCCTGCCCGCTTTCGGTAATTCCAGCTTCAGAGTCACCCGGATACTACTTTATACTCCTTTCCTCAGACGGCCACGATTTTATCCAGCTCCTCATCTCTGCTTTGTTCTGTGGCCCAGACTAACTACTCAAGAAACCTGGCTTCTGGCAGCTTCTGCACCTTACCACGCTGGCATGCTAGGGGAAGAGCAGGAGGAGCATCTCTTTCAGTATTAAAAGAAGTCCGCCAAGTTACCATTTACACACAGGCGTAAATACAACTGTCACCTTTATCCTGAAATCAAGCGGGTTGGCTTCTCAGGACGTGAAGTCCGCGTCAGAGACGGCCCAGACCCGGCAACCCCCTCCCTTCTCCTCACCTCGTACAAGGACAAGGGGCTGGGCTGCTGGTTTTCAGCCAAAGTACAGAAATCTATTCAATAAATAAACCCCATGTTTAAAATAACGAATAGGCGTGCGGCTGGCCGTTCACAACTTGTCGGGAAGAGCCTTTCGACCCCAAACACGACTTTGCAAAATCTGCCCTCGACTAAACGAATTCAAACGCTGAGCTTGTAGCAGGAAGAGGAAAGCCAAAGCCAGACGGGTATGGCGGGTATAAGCACTTCTCCTCTAAATATTTAAGCGCGTGCTGCTGCTTAGCGCTTGCGAAAGGCAGAGTCCAGGCCACACTGTATGCTCCTGACTCCCAACAACATTCCTCCGAGAAAACCTTATTAACGAGCTTGCAAACGAGCACCCAACTGGGAAATGTCACAAACAAGAGCGGCTAATGCCCCAGAAAATCAAATAACTGAACACTCGGCTGACTGTGGTGCTTTTCATATTTATTAAAAGAAGGAAAAAAATGCTTTAAATCAAAGTTTCTGAAGGGGTCAACACCTCGCTGAACAAAACAACTCATTTATTCGTTTTTAGAAATCTCCAGATGATAAATTACATTGATGTTAATCACTTCACTGCATACTGTGCAATTAATATTTGTACTTGATAGAAACGTAAGGATTACTGGAGATGCGACAGCATACATATATATGGCTGATTTTTAACATAATTGGGCGCAAAAAATTCTCCCACCGTAAGAGCAGAGGCCGAAACAGATTCCATCGGTGCGTATTTTAAAAGTACACGTGTAGATATCATAAAAATGAATGTGCAATTAATTAAAACCACAAAAAAAAAAAAAAAAAAAAAAAAAAAAAAAGCCCCAGAGAAAATGCCAGATCAAGACTTCGGCACCTTCACTTCCAGTATCACGTAATGAGATAAGGAAAAGTACCACAAAGGCTGAGCTTAAACGTCTCCGAGAATGTCTGGTTCCATTCAGTTCCTTAATGGTATTTTAATGCATTTTGTTGCTTCATTTCCTTTCTAAAATTACACTCAAGGCACTGGCCTTCCATCCCTCATTGACGGCTCTGAATCACAAAAAGAAAGCGACCCCAGCCAGAGTGAGGGAGTATTTCCAAGCCGATACCACGCAACACACTGTGGCCGCCCATTGCACAGGGTTACACGTTCACCGGCGTGGCTGTTAATCAAGCGTGAAAGTGTTATCGTTACTGTGAGTACATGGCACCATTCGTCAACCTCTGTTTGCTTTTGAGAAGCATTACCAGGAGGGTTTCATACATATTACAGAGTGCTTGTTTGCAGAGATTTCTTTTTAATAGCACACCCTACATTCACGGGGAAGCATTTGGCTCAAAACTTCACAAGGGGCCAGGCTGCGCCACGTTACGCATGCAACAAATAGCTTACTCCACGAGTAGGGCAAGTTGATACGCAGCATGAGTCAGTCTTACTCGCAGTTTTGCTGACCACAGCAAAACGGTCTTTCCCCTCAGTAGGTGTGCTGTGAACTTGCTATTTATTTTTAAGGTTTAAGCTTGGGGTACAGTAACAAGTGATCAGGATGCATTATGGCAGCTCACCAGATAATGCAGCATGYCTCTTATTTGCCGAGGCAGAAGCCCCTCCATGCACAAGAGGAGGAGCAAGAGACCCGGTCCTCCCTCTCAATCAGAGACGTGACAGTCCCAGCACCCGAGAAGATGCTCGGAAACAAGCCGGGAGAGACCAGGGCAGCAGCGAGACAAATCAGGTGTAGCAGAGCGAACGGTTGCCTTACTACATCTCGGCCGAGGCGACAGCGGGTTCGGTGCCGCACGTGCTCGGGGTACGCCGGTGCTGCAAGGTCAACYGTTACGACGAACCCCCCGCTTTCACCCTGTGAGGAGTCCGAAATTGCTCTGCCTGTCCCCCTCCGAGAGCACTGCCTGCTTCCTTCGCCCTGGCTTAGGAAATCGGGAACACCCCCAGCCTGGGGCGAGGAGGCCAACGGCCATTTAGAAATATCTTCCTGAAGATATGGAGGAATTTAAAACAACCCAAACCCCCSAAGTCTGCAATTTTCTTTGAACTACAACACTACAGAAGAAAACGTCCAAATGGGTTGTTTCTAAAACAGAGTGAAGCAGGTCACTTTGCAGACTTAAATTTCTGCACCTTCCTTTCTTTTTTTAGCGGAGGAGACCATTTCAGTAAATTAAATACGCCTTTCAGGCAACACCTCCAAGTAAGCTGAAGTACAAACGTTCCAGATTGTCAATGACACTTAAGGTCCTCATTTACCAAAAGACAGCTGACGTACCTAGCTTTAAGAAAATCCCCTCAAAAAGGGAAAACGTAAACATTTTGAAGGGAGACCGAAGGAACCCTGGGGGAATAAACGCCTGCCTCCTCCTCTCTGCCATCAGCCACCCCAAACCTGCGCCCCAGCTCTCCCGGGGGAGCGTTACAAAAGCCCCCGCCGCAGCCCCTAAGCAGCACGCGAGGAACAACAGCGGCACGTTCTTCTCGGAAAACGGCTGGACTGCGTGGGAGAGCAACCTCGTTTCAAGATCGCCCGCCTCCAAAGGGCACAAACGGCACGCGGCTCAGGGTCTGTCCCCTTTTGCAGGCTGCATTCTGAATAGTTTCCTGCGACGACAAGTGGCCCACCTCTCCCCCTCCCCACCTTCCGAAGTACGCAGTTTTCTGCTTGGTTTTTTCCTTCAAAAAAACCAAAACAAACCCTGCAACTTTTGAGTTGAATCTTACAAAAAATCTCTCCATACCCTGGAATTTAGTCAGACAAAAAGTACCTCATTATCCGAGGCGGCTCCATCCATCATGGTCCTGTCCTTCCCCAACGCATTTCATGCTTGAGTTGCATACACTAAGTGCAGAGAAATACAACGTCTGCCGAGAAAAATGTTCTCCTGTGCCCTGCTGATGTTCCAAAGAGGGGGATCCGCTGCGCCCTTGGTGGGAACGGGAGAGAACCTAAGAGCAGACGCTTGAGCAAGCAACACGGCTAACTGATCTGGAGCGAYGCCTCTCCGGCTGCAAGAAAAGCAGCAACCACCACATGCGCAGGACGAGCGGCGAGTGCCGACTGCCACTGCTTCGGAGGCTGGGCAGTGGGCGCGCCTGCAAGGTAACAACGCGGTCAGTGGAAGCGCGCACAGAGCGGTCGGGAGGAGTCCTTCGCTCTGACTGCAAACCCCCTATCTAAAAAGCGATTGAGAACGTATCAGTTAGGTCTGACTTAGGAGCCTAAGTTCCCCAGGAGGCCAGGCCCGTGTCCACAGGAGCTCTGATCGAGATGCCAGTCCGCGAGGACAAGAGGATCTTCCTCCTGCTCACGCTCTCCCATCGGCCAACAAGTCATCAGCTTGAGGCAGGAAAAGCTCAGGGGCAGAAGTTTGCTCTGTAACTGCCTTTTCTACCCTAAGTTCAGGTCCAACAGCAGGTATTAAATGCAAATGTCTGGATGCACTCCAGCACATGAAGTCCCGAAGCCGCTAATTGCTGGGAGCCGCAAGGTTATGACGCACGACATGTTCTTCTGCTGGTACTCTTCTCTCAAGCCATCTGCTGCTGCCCGCTGAAGGAACTGACTGGACTAACGTGGGTCAAGTCCCCATATATAAACATAATTACTTTTAACAAGCTCAGAATTTGACTCAGACCAGAACGTAAAACCAAACCGGTCCGAAAGCCCGTTCTCCGCTCATCCCCGATCCCTTCCGAGGAGGCCCTGCCCTAGCTCCATTCCAACAAACAGCTCCAGAACAGCCCAAGGGGATGCTAAAATCAGTGCTACGGGCGGAAACCTGCGCAAGGGATGCAACGGGGAGCCTCCAACGCATTAGCTGAAGATTGCACGCGTCCCGTCGGACGTCCAAATAACTGCAGTTTACCTGGGCTTTGCCTTCACTGCATGGGGAACCCTGTAAAGGCTGCAAACGAAAGTAGTCAAGAAGGGATTTGTTTGAGGAAGAATGGAAAAAATGTTGTTAAATTTTTTTGCAGAAACAGTGGCCCTCTCCTATCCCATCAAACGATCAGGATTTCAGAGGAATTTCTGGAAGGAAGCCTAACGGTAATCTGATGCCCTTTCAACCACGGGGAAGAAACCCGGCAAGCTTTCAGTACCTCCGCATAATAGGGGAGATGGGATTTTTTTTTTCCCCCCGTTAAGTATTTGATCAAGCCTCACAAAGGTGCTAATGTATTATTAAAGCTAATGAAGCTCTACAAGAAATGTTAATGGACATTAAGTTTGCATAAATGAATTACACATTAGCACAGTCGCAAGAAATCTAGTATCTGCCAATTTAGGTAGTATCTGATCATTTCTGTTTTCCTCATTACAGGAACATTACTTCCCGCTAGTTTCAGAGATATGAGAATTGTAACCAAGATGTTCATAATGAAACTACATAATGAAGCAGACGAAATAAATTAATACAAAACTTCCCCTTCCCCCTTTCATGTAATGTCATAGTTGAAGCGCACCCACAAAAATAAGCACTTTGAATCATCCTAGYACCCTGGTTTTCTGGGGCACGCCAGCCTTGCTGTCAGGACTCTCTGACTTTGCTTTTGGGAGCCATTTTCTGGGTAGAGGCGTGCGTATCCGCAGGGAGCAGCAGCTCCGTTATCTCCACCAGCTGAAAGTCAGGCACGGCTGCGTTTGCGACCACTGGTATTTTCAGGTAGCTGCTCATAAACCCTGTTAACGTCATATACAGTAGGGCAGTTCCTAGATGAAGTGAAATGCACTATTAACACCGAACGTGTTAGGAGCACTATAGAAAACAGGTTGGCCTTCACCAGCGGTGTTACTACAGATTCCACGTAATTCGTGTGGCTCTGATTTAGAAAATCWGTTGGTGCTGTGCGGTCACAATGCAGAATACTGCGTTTCTTTCGCACAGTACCAAGTTTTTGCCAGTAAACTCGCAACGGTGGCCAGTGGCTTTGACGTGGTAGTAGAGAAGCACTTTTCAAAGAGATAAGTAGGTTGCTGAAAGAAAAATACGCAGATTTAATCTGTTCTGACAATGACAAAGCCCAGCCGGGAACCTCTGACGGTACAAATTCTCTGTACGGAAAGTTATCCCTTAAGAGAAGGAAAGTATGTATTTGTTGTGTCRCAGAAGGGCTGGGAAAAGCCGTGGCTTACCCCATGAAGCGGTACCCAACATTTTGATGTCATTTTTCAAATAACAGGACATAAACYCCAGCTACGCTGTAATTTTATCACGCAGCGAACAGTTCCTGAACTCTTAAGTGAGCCGTTTTATACGTTAAGAGAATTAAAAGTTCTGCTACTCACACATGACTTCTAGGTAACGCTGTGTCTGCAAGTCTTTGACAGCAGGGTGATCCACCAAGCAGATGACAGGGACCCCATCGTCCTCCCGTCCCACCTTCAGCACCAGCTGGCTGGTCACCGTGTACATGTCGGACCACTGCTCCACCTCCGACTTGCCTGCCGGGGAGAGGACAGGGAGAGCAGAGGGTGATCACGGGAGGGAGAACCCACTGCACCCAGGTCACCTCCCTCCTTTCCGTGCCCAGCTGACACCTCCCCGTCGGATAACCRTCCCCCCTCTGCAGCCACCGAGGTTGAAGGGAGCGGGGTATGGGCGCGTGAAGTAACACACCTCTCCGTGAGGCTGTTGCCAATTGAAGTCCACGCTACGTTACCGCAATGATTAACAATCCCCTTACGCCGTCCCCAAATCCCCAAACTCTTAAATCAATGAGCTACAGAAATCCCCTCCCACTCTTGAATCAACAATTAGCTAGAAAAGCGATTAAACAGATTAACTTAATTAAAAATAGTATTGATAGGCTGAAGCATTTCAGCAGCGCTCCATTTGAAGGAGAGAATAGCAGCGATGGTTGGACAAAGCACAGTTCCGGACTGGCTGCCCGAAGGATGCCGTAACGCACGGCATGGAAACGAGGAGGGAGAAAAGACAAGACAGGAGAAAAAGGATTTTTCCAGGAMCTCAGCAAGCGCTTCCTGACAACACACCTCCACTTCGTTTTCCAGTACTCTCATCGGTGGCTTTTCATTTAAGAATTCACAGTCAAAACGTGAAGAGTAACTTTTGTAGCAGAGGTCTTTCAAACACTACATATTTCTCTGTAATATTTTAAAGTGAAACAGAGGACAGACGCAGAAAGCGACACCCCTTGATATTTAGAGGAAAGGCTCTCCGATGGGCAAAGCCACGCTTTCCTGCCATTCGCAGGAACCTGCAACCAAGTACTTCAGTTTCCCTACTTCTGTTTAAAAAAAAAAATACCCAAAGCATCAGAGCAGGGTGAGCTGGTACTGCAAGAAGCTAGTACTCAGCTCAGCGGTCTTCAAAGAGAAAGGGAAGCTGGGACTCAATTGCCAACACAAGAAAACTCAATCAAGAAGCCGGACAGGTCAAGCACGAAGGGTCAAATACTACTGCACTGCTGCCCGCCGGAATGGGGAAGGAAACCAGAAAGGGATCACCGGAAGATCTGCACACCACGTCGACGACGACCGGTGCTGGGAGTCAGTGGGGCACCACTTCGCGTAGCGGCAGGTTTGCATTCTACCTCGTGTCCTACTCGGATGCTCGTAGGTGTTGGCCTTAAAGAGAGGATTTTATCTTGCCCTTGTAGGGGGGGTGGATTTGAAGTAATGAGCCTGGACTTCTGTAGAGAGCCCTTCAGTGTCTCAGACTGGGTAAGGCACAAAGGAGTTGTCAACCAAGCTCACATCTACATGCAGACTTAAACTAACAGCCCGTCACAGGCAATCAGAGTCAGTGACTTGAACGTGCAAATACCAGGAGCAACCAGACTTCAGGGAGTGGGAGAAACCCGTCTTGTATGAATATTCAACTGAACACAGAGAAAACGCTCTATAAACAAGAGAGCTAGACGTGATGGTGAATTGAAAATATTTACAGCCCAAAGCGCAGATGAGCCTACTCGTACCTAAAAGAGGGCAGAAAGCTACAGAAAACCACCGCAGAAATAAATTCAACGCACAGCTCTGGGGCTCCTCAAGGTCACCTGCAGTTACAGAAAGACTCCAGAACCCTGTACTCGAGTCTGGCAGGTAGGCAGAGGACAAAATGGAGTTCAGCCCTTCTGGGTTAGAGAATAATCTGTCTGCCCACATATTCCTTTGTTCCTGAGTTGGCGTTTAAAGCAGCTTGCTCTACTTCCCGCCCCCCCCCCCCAACTGGCAACAGAGAACAAATACCCAGCATTACATAAATCATTTCAGCTATCCAAAAAAAGCAAGTGACTGAGAGGATACATCTACCGGTTAGCTCCTTGTTTCCTTTGAACCATCTGATGGTGGTGGCTGGTCTGCTGGCCATGGCAGTGCAGTTCAGCTCAATCTCTTCTCCCTCAACGGCGACTTCTTTCTGGATATCAATTACCAAATTGCGTGGCGGGACTACAGTGAAAAAAACAAGACAACACATACTTGATGAAAAAAAAACATTTTTTGATCACTAACACAAGGCAAAACCTTCGGGAAAACCCGTAAAATCTACTAGAGGAAACTAGCCACCAGCAGTTATTTGATCTTTCAATCGATCAAATCCTTTGATAGGCGGTTTCACAGTAATCAGAGTAAGCACTTTCACTCTCCACCTAACAATCATTGTAGTTTCGCAAATTATTACTTATCAAATTTGAAACTTTCTGTTCTCTCGCCCAGGCAGGCACCATTCCAGGGAAGAGCTTTAGTCTTCTGCGCTATTCGGTTGCGCACGTCGCCATTTAAAAATACAGCTCGACTCCACGCACGCTTCTTGACTTCTTCTGACAAGGAGAGGAAACACAAAAGCTGACCTCTGGAAGCGCATTGCTTACTGCGCCTCTGACCTCGCAAGGCAATTTCCCTCTCCTGCTGTTCAGCTCCAAGCCTCAGCCGTAAGGAGCGGAGGCAGGCCAGGAAACATCAAGCTCATTTAAGACGCTCAAAAAGCCACCGAGCACGAGCCCGAGGAGTGGAACGCCACCACCTTTGAAACAACACTGCGTCCCCCACCAAACCACCACAAAGCAAATACAGAACCACCCCAGGGAGGAGGCGAGCCAGCTCTGCGTCCGCTGGCAGGCACTGGCGTCAGATGGCTGCTCCTTTAGGATGGCAATTTGCCGCCCTCCCCAGGCACGTATCTTCTTATAAAACACAAAGCCAGAAGACTACACTCAATGAAAAATAATCCAGTAATATTCAGAAACAGGCTAGAACTTCAGGGGGATAACCGCCACTGCAGCACGACCCAGAGATGTGACGAACAGGCTTCAAAATTGCGASACAGAAGCAAGGAATCTCTTCCCCATGAAAGCACCGGTAGCCAGTACGGCAAAAACCAGGAAAAAATGAACATCAAGCGTTCGTGCAGCACAGAGCTGCAGCTGCAGAAAACCCCCAGAACTTCCAAAGGAACCTCAACTTTGCTCTGATGAATACGATTAAGCAGCTGCATAGTTCAAATGTGACTAACATGCTTGTGAGCTAATGAAGAACAAATATGTATAAATACCATCCAGATGATCAAATGGACTAATTAGTCACCTGTGGCTTTTCTCGAGAAAGAGCAGAACGGGCTCCATATTTGAGGTTTTCACATGTTCCAATTAAGCATGAGTAAATCTACATATCGTGTCACAGAAGACATTAAAGTACACGGGAGCRGGGGGAAGCACGCTGCTAAAGGAGGAAAAAGCAAGTGCGAAGCTCCCTCCGAATCCTGACTACGAAGAAGGATGCCTCAAAACTTTGCTCCGCTCTCTGAAGCAAGTATCGTTACAAGCAGATCAGCAAAACTGCTCCTTGATAGAAGTTGGGAGATACCGAAGTCTGAGTGATGACCACGAGATCTTTGGTGGGGAATGCATTCCCAGGAGGACCAGCCACATACCGACACCGAGGACCGCTCCCCCACCCCAGCTCATTTTTTTCTCCTCGTTACAGAGTCAATAATATGGAAGGCAGGAAAGACGGGTTCTCCTCGGTGTCATGGTGCCCGATCTCCCCGTACAAATGCTAGCTAAGACAAAGAGGCCCCGYCGGAACGGGGAAGGAAACCAGAAAGGGTTTCTAATATAAACATCCATCTTCGCCGCCTGCTCTGTGAACTAAGGATTGGCCTGCGTATGCGATGAAGGTGGAGAGAAAACGCCCGCCGCTTTATGGATGTGGGGGAAAGGCAGGCACACACCGGCCATGCTGCAAATCCTTCTCAAAAAGAACTGAAGTACGAGGGAAGAAAACAGACTTTCCCCTGAATTCTGAAGCACGATCCATCTTAAAAAAAACAAAAACAAACAAAAAAAMCCCCCAAAACCCCCCCAAAAAAAACAAAAACGAGAAAACAAAAACCTGCATTTTGTCTTCCACTCGAAAGACACACAGTGCTGGCTTACAGGTGAATAAAGTAAGTACTATTATTTCAAACACCTTCTCAGCATTTTTAGCAGTGAAATGAAATCCAACAAACTATTTTTGCRCACGTATGATTAGAGAGAAGAGCTGGAAGAGAGCTTCCTATTCCTATGAATATGGGAAAGCGCACTAAAACTTTGAAGATGTTGATGAACGTAATAGCTATAGTAGAACTGCTTATAAACATTATTTAAACAACGTACAAAAAGCCAAGAACCAAATCTCATTAAATAAAAGAAGGAAGATTTAAACTAATCAGCGAGTGAGATCTTACATTAAGTCACCCTCTGTGATTCAGGTTCTCCTATTAATAGAGTCTTAAAAGCCGCTGCTAATCTGCAGAAACAGCTCTAATAGCACGAGCCGCTATTATTGGTAACCGCATCGGTCTTGCGGCGGCACGCGCACCGCAGTCCTGCAAAGCACGAGGGAGCGAAGGAAAGGCCGGCGCTCGGCAGGGCTGTGCGGGAGCGTATTTCGGAGGGGGGACGGAGGGGAGGGGACAGAATCAACTTCAGCTCCGCCAGTAGCCATTCCTAAGCAAACGAGCCAACTTACGACCTCACGTAAGAGATCTTGCGTTCTTTTACACGTGAAACACGTTTTTGCTAGAACTAAGAGGAAGCTATCGCTTTCCATCGGTTGAACTCAAGATTTCACTGACTCTATACGTCAACTGACAAACATGCAAACACTTACACGCCTTCACAACGGCAAGAGGTCCACCCGCGATGCCGTTAGTAGTATTTGCCCTTAAGGAATATCACCGATGGGCAAAGATGCTGTCATTCGTCATTAAACTGCAATCTCTCAAATCCCCAAGTTTTGGAAGAAAAGATTCAGTATGTGATCAGAGTAGTCCGATTATCGAAAACACAACATTCATAAACTGAACAGTTCTACCATGCTACGAAGCATTCATATGAATTTATTTTCCCTCTCATAKCAGATAATTACGGAAAGACATTTTCTACAGCTTTTACTTTCTGGCTGACTTCCTTCTCACTTCACCGAACGAGACGCAACCACTGCAACTTATCTTCCCTTCTTCCTAGGAAACGTGCCTTCTCTTGCCTGAAAGAAAACAGATACGAGACGGAGAAGGGCTAGTCTTGCACAGCTCATGCCAGGCCTTGGGCTGGACAGACATTCCTTCCAGGACGTTAGCAGGTCCAGACTTGCCCGAAAAGCCAAACGGTTCACTCRGATACTCTTACAGACCAGTGAGAGCACGAACAACCAACCCTCGCAGGCTGTCTGCAAACSAAGGCTAGTATTAAACCCCACTCCATAAAGGGCAGGAAAACCTCGCAGCCTTTCCAAGTGACCTGCCCAAGTAAAAGAGAGGCTTGGAAGCGGACACCACCTCATGCTTACACCTCCGCTTATTCTTTGAAGCCAACARTCGCCTGCGAACAAAAAGGGGAAGACCCGAGAATCGCGCTAAATAGGACGTAACCTACAAAGAGAGGCTCAGGGTGCAAGCAGGGAGGCCTGGCAAGAGAGGAAGGCGCCGCACGGGCTATGGCATGCCACCGGACAACCCGCTCGGTATTTGCTGGCAACCCTTGGAAATCTYGCCTCTGCAGGTTCAAGTCCTAAGCTGCGTTGAGCTGTTGAAGAGCTGAGCTGGTCTCCAGCGGGAGAGCACTCGGCACTCAAATCCTTGCTGTGCTCTACCACCGGAGAGCCGCGGCTCTCTCTGGGCAGCTGGAGCTCTCCGAACACCGTGCGGAGCCCCAGCCCGCTGACCCTGCGCGTCCAGGGATTACAAAGTTCACCGCAAGCACCTGTTCGCTCCTTACCGAGCACCGTAATGGTGGTATAAATCTCCTGGGGCGGATCAGTGTAGAGCTGGCAGAAGTACCGTCCTTCATCAGAAATGGAGACGTTTGTCAAGGACACTCGGAGCTCGCTGTTGGAGAAGTTCACCAGCTGGAACCTGCTGTCCTTCAGCGCTGCGGAGCAAGCACACCCTTAGCGACTGCCGTTGAGAGATGCAGCGTCCCCTCTCACCACACAACAAAGTCAAAGGTCTCCCAAAACGGCAGTAGCATCTAGACAAGCCCCCCACGGGTTCCCGACTGCAGCTTCCATCCTGCTTCTTACCTTTACGCCTGGACCTACGAAATATTTCTCTTCTCAGATCATTACAAAGAATCGACATAAGCAAATCACCAGGCACAGTATCAAATCTTTGGACACCGTTTTATTACCAGATGGCTTAGGGACGCGTAGGTAAATCGCTTATTGTGAAAACCCACTTCTACGTGCACCCGTTTCTGACTGTATGCAGTCAGTGGACTAGGGACAGTGTGAAAGACAAAAGAATTGGGAAAAGTATAGTTTAAGATTTGTTTCCTGACCAGTAACGGCCGTCCAAATGCTTTTAGGAATTTGGAAACCGAGCGTTTTAAATCTCACCAGCCAAACACAAGGGCCTCGAATAGCGGCGCAAGCGGAGGGAGCCAGCCCCCGCACGTGTACATCGTTAGATCATAGAACGCCTCGGAAGGGAACGTGGTTTGCCGTGCGTTTCCACAACGCTGGGCACAACGTACCACTGTGTCCCGTCCCCGCAGTGACATGCATGCAGACAATTTAAAGCGTTTCATTGCAGCTACCGTGCTCTGTGGCATCGTCACAATGGGAAACAAAGCCAGACTCATTCACTGGATGCAGCAGTGACGGGAGATTTTGTTTTGGTTAAAAAGAAGCATAGATTGTCTTGAAATTTTCAGTCGTTGAACCAAACAGATTACCTCTGAGAACCATCTCGGCGTTGCCCTATTCAATTTGTTTGTGTCAGCTAAATGTTTGGCACTCAATTGCAATTCGCCCTGAATTACTACAATCGATTCCTATTGCAAAAGTAAGACGGTCTGACTTTTAAAGGGGACCATCAAGGTTTCAATTAAGGAGAAAGATTATGATTGCCTGTCTCGTCTACCCTCTAAAGCATTGACTAAACTTTAAGTGTCTAGCATCACACGAAAAGAAGAGATCTCCGCAAATGCTTCCTCCCGAGCGCAAGCGAGGCGTGGGAAAAGTTGTTACCGAACAAGGAAAGAGGAAACTTACGTCTGAAATCTCTGAAATAAATCGTTTGTCTGTTGGGATTCAGGAGCTGAATCACCGAGTCGTCGCTGTTCTTGACTCGGCAGCTGATGGTGGCGACGTCTCCTTCTACCACCGTCACATCTTCGGTAACCAGGTTCTGACCATCACCTTCGGAAGAGAGCAAAGACGAAACAGCAAAATCAGAAATGACGCCAGCAAGGCGGATTTGGAAATGAAAAGCTCCACCACCGCCGCACGCTCAGCGCTCTGGCGAACCGTGCCCAGCGGCACAACCCACGGGCCACTCTGCCAAAACGATCTTGGACTTTTATCTGACCAGCCTAACTGAGGAAGAACCGGAATCTTCTGCAGGGGGAACCTTGGGCAGGCAACGGAGGAGTATCAGCCGGCGAGTCATTGACCCCGGGTCCTCCAGCCAGCTGGGGTTATACGGAAATGGGACCCTCACCCTTTTACCYTCCACCCCCAGTAACTAAACAAACGTACCTCGCACAGCCACATTTGGGGTTCGCTGGGACTGATACTAATCTCGCTGCACAGATACAATTCCCGCATGACAAACACTCCAAACAGCAACGCCAGGGAATACAAATACGGATCTTCCCCCCGAAACTGCGCTGGCCACCGCGAAATTAGAGAGGAGTAGTTGGAAGGGAGCTCTACGACAGGAACAGAGGAAGAAGGACTACTCTGTGGCTAACTGTTTGTAAAATGACGGCTGTACGGCCTCATTACGGAGCGTGCTTTTTATTGCAAAGAAGCCATTTTATCCCGGCACATTCTCTCTGCTGTATTTTAAAGCACGACCAAAGGCAGAGGACGAGGGAAAGATCTCGCTGGCCGCCACACGCCCCTCCCTGTTTAATACTCGTACCGGCCTCAGGGGAGCAAGTTCCACGCCACACGCACGGAAATGGCAGAAATTCGCTTCCTCCCTCCACAGATGAATTTTGTTAAATTACCTTGAAAGAACAATTTGCTGTAAGAAGCATTTATCCTTTGACTTGAGCAGATAGACTTCAGGGAAGCGGTTTTTACTCACTCTGTGTAATCAGTAGGCGCTATTAATGCCCAGAGGCAGGAAAAAAAGAATTCGATGCAATTATGCTGTGGCAGCCTTGTAATCATTTACAGGTCATCACCTCGAAAACTCTCCTCCTAATGAATCGAATCGTTACATCACATGCACGCTGAGAAATTTGCTTCACGTGTTAAAGAAAGCAGAGGATGGGAATTCGCAAAAAGCGCTTTGCATTTCAATTTTTCCATAGCTACCGGGAATCTCGTCAAGATGGGAAAGCGAGCTGGAGGGGTGCGGAGCCAAGGCGGGAGCGGGGGACACCACCCGAGGGACTCCAGCCAGGGCAACGCTAATTGGAGTCCCTTTCGGTAACGACCGAGGTCCGCTTTCAAACCACACAGGCATTGCGGACGAGGAGGCAAAGCAAAGCGGGAGAAGTTTTGACACTTTGATCGCCGATTTGCCAAACGAAGCGAGGGTACGTGGGCACCTGGCCAAGGGCTGGGTGGCCAGGAGAAGCCCTCTGCTGATGAACAGCTGCCTTTGCACAGAGACCGGCGGGGAGACGGCCCAGCTCCCAAGTGAGCCAGGAGAAACGCCAAAATGCCCCATTTTGATAAAGTTTGCAAACAGTAAATCCGGGGACGTTGTTTATGCTCTCGTTTTCCCCTCGCCTTGCATTGCCCCCGTCTTTCTTCCCTTTTGACTTACTTTTATCATTTGACGTGCCTTGGAAATAAACGTTTGACAAAAAGTTTGCATCGTTTGGAAAGAGAGAGACTGATAAATCGTCAGACACCCTTCCACACCGAGTTGAAGTCTCGGCACGTTTTTCTGCCCTCTGGGCATACATTTCGTTTCTCCAGATTGATGAACTTTGAACAGCAACACGAAAAGTTGTTCTCAAACAGCGTAACACCCCTACCAGAGGAGAGTCCCCCAGGCCCGTCGCGAGAGGTGCAAAGAGCCCGTCACGGACATTTCCCTGGCTCCTACTCCGCTTTCTGCAAGTTGATCACGCTCAAATCCCTCACAACTGAAGACGAGCATCCAGCCATCCCGCCACGCTACCAGTACCCTTAACGCAGTGTTCTTGAACATTTCTAACTGCTGTAATACGCAGAGTTCGTCAAGTAACATAACCTACCTGATCAAAGAGGGGGAGGATACAGCCGCGTTGCTTATCAAAATAAACTTACTGTCCGCGTGGCGTAAGACTTCATACCCGGGCCAGGGGGGTCTAAAGCTGATTGCAGACAATTGCGGGCAGGACAACCCGTTAAAAGATTACAATATGTCGTCGTACCCATCACTTAGCACTGGGCCTAGTGAACTAAGCACTGCCCCGCGGCCCCCGCAGCACCGGGACTGCGGGCACGCGTTTCCCCTTCTGCGCTCGGGGACAGGTCCCCAAACCCATCGCCCACGTACCGACCGCGCAGACCCCAAGGGCTATCGACGAAGAGCCACGCCGACCGCCTGCGCTGCGTCTCGCCTCCCTAAAGAAAAACCACGGACGTGTCACGGCAGCGCAGACCCGATCCTTAACAGCCGCAGGCAGGCTCCAGCGTAGACAACGTTCAAATATCTCAAAAGCAGCGCAAGCAAAAATATTAAACGTTACTAACTGCTTCTGGGGAATAATTTTATCAAAGCCATTCAAAACAAGGTTCTTGCACAAGGATCAGCTTGATATGTTCTCATTCTCATAAACGCAATATTCACTACAAATCATTAACAAAGCTATTAAGATTCGATTTCCATCTAAGCAATTATTGCTAGCATATTTTTTTACATTTACTTTAAAAGGCTCGATCCTATTTTCAATTCATTAAACTGCTCCTTGCGTTTACTGAATTTTACATCAGCTTAGAAGCCTATTTGAATTAATAAGAATTACAGTAGAAGTAATTTAGAAATAAATTATTTGAAGTTCAAGCCACTGAAGCTTTTCATGCCGGGATGCTGCTACATTAAGCCCGCTGACTGATGGCTTCAGAAGTCCAGCATCTCGGTCCAGGCTGGCATCGGGGTCCCTCTCAAGAAGGCCTTTACTCTCCCCCCGGGCCCGGGGCTAACGGCAGGCAGGGTGCACGTAAGGACGCGCTGAATCCACGGTCTGAGGCAGCCAGCATCTCCAGCCTCRCGGACTTGGCGTATTTATTCTGAATCAAAGGGCGCCTAATCCGGCCGTTGTCTGCAAAGCTCCTCTGGCTCTGCTGACCTACATTTGCTTGCTTAACTGAAAGCACCAGACCGTACACGTTAACACTTTTGGGTATCTGTATTCATATCTGCTCCCGCACACCAAGACAAGAAAGCTATTTCCGTGAACAGCATCAATTACAAACTCGAAATTAAATAAAAATGCAACGTGAAGTGGGAACTCTTTAGACCCATCTTCATGTCAACATTTCAGGAAGTTTCTTGGTAAATATTTACCGGCAGTACGAAGTATTTTGAGGAGCATTAAAGTAGACACATTTACAGCATCACAATATGTTGTAACAGAAAAGGAAAGGCTGGGGGGGGGGGGGCGGGGAATGAAGTTTACGGACCCAACATAGAATCACAGAAGTTGAGAAGAGCGAAGGAAAGCTACTACTGAAAACCAACTTTAAATCACCTGCCAACTAGCAACACTTTGGGGGGGCAGGGCACGAGTAGGGCCAACGGGGACAAAACCCCAACGGAATTATACGGGATAGATTTTCAATGGACTATAACAGCCCCCGCGCRTTGTCCTTGTATTAGACAACGATTTCTTGTTGGTAAGTCCAACACGAAGTACAAGTCCTCTCCCCGCTGTTCGATGCGCGTAACGGACAGACTCCAAGACCCGGCTGGGAGCGTCGATCATCTTGATCTCATAGAGTGTAAGGCATTGCTATCGAGGGAGGGGAAAGGGAACATGAAAGAAGCCAGCCRCCGAGGCGGGCTTCAGGGTGAACTGCCGTATATACGCAACGTACGTGTACGACAGTAATGAGCAAGTATAACACCTGCAACAGGTATCTGCAACGCGAAGGGAAGGGAAGGGAAAAAAAAAAACCAACCCAAAAAAACCACTATGCACGTTTCCTTCGTTACCCAAAGCAACTCCCTGGCCTCATTTACTGAATCTCTCTGTGCAACGTGAAAAATGGCATCGTATTTTACGCTTACTGGAAGGGGGAGTAAGACGGAGAGATGCAACGCGTGAGGAACGGCTTTGGCTGGAACCCGTACAATTAGTTTTTGCACTTGTCTTTCTGCCTTAGACCACGGCAGTCTTTGCTTTTAAGACCGCAAAGACAGACATAGACGAGTAAATTGTGTTTCAAACAAGTTCCTCTTAGCTGGACGCAGCCCAGGGACCTTGGCTCCTATGCAGCGGTCACATTTAAAATCAATTCTTTCTCCACTTGTAGCACACCAGGATAGAGCGAAGCGTCAGGGAAGAGAGAGGACCAGATTAAAAATACGTGCTTGCGAGCACGATCCTTCAATTTCTAACAAAACACGAGCCACGGGTACTCCATCACGAGCAGCGGCACCGCTGATTCAGTATACAGGATACTGACAGGAAAGAGTAATTTTTACAATACCTGAACCATGCAAGCCCATAAACCTAAACAAAATCCCTCTTAATAAATTGAGCCAAATGAAACAACCCACACAGATACACAAACTATTTGTTCATGTGCTCGAGGTAAAAACGACACCGTGATCAATCCACGGAATTAATGTAATTTGAATGTCAAAACTCATCTATCAATTTCAGCTACCTAAAAGGAGTGCGGCGGTTAAATAACCAGCCAAAGTTGAGGTAAACGTTAAGCAGCTTTTACAAACACCTAGCAATCCGCCTACTGCAGAAGCTTTGTCTCCTTGTTGTTGCTTCTCGTCACTGAGCAGCTTCTGCGCTCTCTCCATCCATCACGGAGATAGCATCCCTTTAAAATAAACATCACGAACCGTCTTTTCGGGAAGACTGCAGGAGCCAAAGAGACCTTCTGTCGTGATCAGATACAGGGCCCTTACAGAGCAGGGAAAAGAAGGAAATCAAACGGCCGTTTAATTTCTCTGCAGATTTGCTCCGAGGAGGGAGAAGAGAATTGACAGCGCTGCGCTGGAGGAAGGTGCTGGAGCCCAGCGCAGCTGGTCTGGAAGCCTTGAGAGACCCTTTTAAAAAGCTACAATCGTCACACTCGAACTTTTGAGAAGAATGGACGATCCACTCCAATTGCGTTGGCAAGAAAAGGCAATTGCTTTTTACAGAGCTAATTTCATGACATCTTTTCACGGGCGAAAGAACGATAACAATTTTAGATCAGGCCGCCTACAAAACATCCATACGCACGCGAGCGCGCGACATGGCTTTCATCACATGCGAACGCTGCTGCAGCTGGAGAGGTCCTGCACCAGCGATGAAAAGGATCGGGTCTGGCGTTGGAAAGCAATGCTCACAAACACGCGCTAAAACCCGGTCTGTATTCCTCAACGTGCGAGATAGGGGCGTCGTCGCCCGCTGGCATAAAACAGCTTACTGCGAAAACTTTAGGGCGAAGGGAAGGCAGGAGGAAAGGCAGCCTGCTGCTGCTTATGCCCACGCGTGATCCCTAATGGAAACCCTCCGAGGCCACAGAGCCTGGAGCCACGCGTGGGCACCTCTGAACAATTCTTCTTTGGATTTGATCCTCATCCTCAGAGCAACATTTGGGTTTCCACCAAGATTTACAGCTAACGTTTTGAAACGGCAACCTGCTCTTCTAATACAACCTAATTACCAGTTTTGTGACCCTGCGTCAAGTATCTCTGAGATTTTCCTGCATTCGAGTAGCTCTTCTTCCCCCTGCAACACCTCCTCCGTGGCCAGCAACTGACTCAGTGCAGCCAAAACGCAACTCCGCTTCCCAGGGCAAGAAGCTCTTCGAAAACGAGTCATGGCGGCAAACAAACAGATTTCTAGAAAAATCTCAGTTTCAGGTTTGTTCTGCTGTGCAGGTCTGTCATCTTCAATAGGCTGCCGTTACGTTTTGCCCTGTGGAAACCCCTATTTACTGAGCAGCAAGARCGATAACTACTTTCCAGCAAGGCGTTGCGCTGCAGCCCCAGAACCCAGCTGAACAGATCTTGCTGAAATGACGTGAASGGAAGGGGATAGCGCAGCTCAACTTCTCTCTCTCTGAAGCTTATGGTAACGCTCACCCTAATACTAATATATTTTTACTTTCGAATTTAACGCATGTTATTCTTCCTTTACCGCTACAGCTAGGYTTAAGAGAACCGCTTTGAGGAAGGACACTGCCGAGCCTGTTGCCACCAGTTTTGGTATCACCTGAYGACGCTAAAAGCATCGGTTTCCGTCTGGGGAAAAAAGGGCGGGGTGGGTGGAAGTAACATTCACAGAAACTACTCCCAAAACGTCAGTTATCACGGATCCGTAAAAATACAGGTACTGCCGATCGCTAATGAAGTGCATTGCCAACGAAGGAACCGCTCCTTGGCGACGTACGATGCCTCCCRCTTTCAAAGCGGAGAACGCTTCTGCGCAAAGGTTTATCGTTTCTCAGAAGAGGGAACGGAAGAAGAGACGGAGGCCTYGCCACGTGCCCCCAAAACCATCAAACCTAGGGTGAAGAGCTTGTACGCGTTTTTGGACGAGCGGCCATGCAACCCAGGTGGATCCCCAGCAGCGATCCCGTAGCCGGGTCTGGCTACTACAAGGCTTCTGCTCTTCACAGCGCATCTCTGCGAGCTTCCCCGACGTTGTCCGCCGGGACGAAACCACTCCTGCCGCTCAGCATCCTCAGCGCCAGCTCTTTCACCTTCTTGTCACGCGCTTTACTCAACCTCTGGAATTGCAGGGACCTACTTCCCCTCTTTCTCGGTACATATTTTAGCAAGCTTACCCGCAGGTGTGAATGCTTTCAGCACCTTTCAGCAGCGATGCACCCGGCGAGGCAGGCGACTCCTTTCCCCAGCTCTCACCAGGCTACAGCTCACACTTCCCTGCTGAATTACTCCCCTCGTTTCAGGGAGAACATGCGAGATTGTCCTAAAAATTACTTATTGTGGGGAGCGTGTTTACGTTCTGAAACGTACGCTTCAGAAAAATATACTGCAAATTCGAGCAAGTTGTGCGCAGCTACTAAATTTGTGGAGAAAAAAAATGCTATAGCCACCTTTACAGCTCTTCTTGCTTAAAGAGTAAGAATAAAAGATGACAATAGCTCTGAACTGACACCAGAGGCTGTGTTTACTTTAAACATTTGTGAATTTCTGCGTGATGAAATGGCACTGGGGAATTCTTTCTACTGCTTTGTAACCAAAATGGTGCAGCGATAGAAAACTGCTGTGAAACGCTGCCGAAGCTACACAGCCGGCTAGGCACGGATAGTCCAAAGGAAAGCAGCTCCCCTGCTGAAGCGCTCCCCCCCCCCCGAATTACTGAAATGCTCGGCGTTGCTGACTCCGGAGGCTGCCGGCAGCRCCCCACTCCCACCGAGCCCTCCGGAGAAGCAGCCCTCCCAGTCCAGGCACCTTCCGAAACGCGAACCGAAGAGCGCGCTGACGGGGGCCCCGCGCGCACGGGGTACGTCACTTGACAAGAACCAACCGGTTAGCCCGCGCCCCCCCCAGTGATCGAGTCAAAATATCCCTTTGGGTCTTAAGAATAGAAACYCGCGCACTGTTGGCCAAAAGGTTTTCCAGCCGGAAGCACTTCCTGACTTCCCGGTGCCCATCAACGCCGCTTCACCCCCCTCCCTCCCCTCGCGCTCCCGCCATTACCAGGAACCACATCAGCGCAGATGGACGACCCGTCAGCTCTGCTGGGATTAGATGTCACGCTTGTCTTTCTATTACCCAGATATTGATAGATAAAATTCCACGGCCATACGTCGCCTGTCCCTTCAAAGGTTCCYGTCGGCGGATGCTGAGGATCGATACGGATCTTATCTGTCACCGAGCGGGGGKGCACGGCCAACGAGGCTCCCGGGAACCGGGCCGGGAGGAGTTTGGCACGGCTCGCGGCGTTAGTGCCGGTTTTGCAACAAAGCCTGCTGTTCTGCAAATCTTGGGGTTTTAGTCCACATTTCTAACCAAATCTTGTGACAGAAAGCAATTTATAACAATTGCCAGAAATTTAGTCTTTCAGCGTACGCCCATATTTCAAGTTAATGGGTTCGGACCACTTGAAGGAGGAATCCTACGAGTCACGCTCGCCATGACGGAGCTTCTGATGTCTAAAAGCACAATTCACGTGTTTTGCTGCCGTGGCTAAGTTGGAAAGCCGTGTGCTACGTTTTTCCTGATTTAGAACTGCTTTCTTAACCCATCTGACAGTTCTTAAAATAAAAGATGTTGCTACTGCAGCTTTTTATTTTATTTATAAATATCTATCTATCTACGTAGGGGTGCTCAAACAGCTTAGCTAACTTTCCAGAAGAACAGCTTTCAAGAAACAGAAGCAGCTGATCTCTTGCTTTGGTTCTGGAAGTTGACAGTCCATCGCAAGACAATAAAAGGTCACTGATTAAAAAGACCGTCTTGCTCTCATAAGGTCAGAGGTTTATCAGAGCATCATCCAGAGGACATCCGTGCGAGCACCGCTCCTCGGCTGCTGTACCCAGGAGACACAGAAGACCTTTTTGTGGAAAGGAGGCAGGACGAGGAAGCCATCCCCCGAGAGATGCCTGTGGGCTCTGAAGGGGGCTGTCAGGGGGGACACCAAAAGGGAGAAGCGAGGAGGAGCGAGCAGAAGTGCAGTAAAAGGCAAGGCTGGGCACAGCCTCCGAAGAAATACCAGGCGGGTACCTTCCACTCGTGTTCCTCCTCGCGCTCAGCCGCCGCTGCAAGCCATCATCCCTCAAGGACACCACCTAAAATCCAACGCTTCGGTCTCCCTACCATGGCTCGGAAGCAGCATCAGCAAGGGAGAAGTCGTTTGACAACGTAAGATGGTCCCAGCAGACTGCTGCCTCCATTCAGTATGTTTAAATAATGCTCAATTAGGACCAACGCTCATTTATTATTAATGTCGCCCTAATACAGAATTCCTTATCTGCATTTTATCTTGCAGCTACATCGCTATCAAGGACACACACAGCCTAGATCTAAGGAAGGAGACCTTGATTAATCCGGCGTTCAAAACACACGTGGAATCTCCTCTCTCTGTCATGACTTGTTCCATTAGGAGCTGAAGTCTGATGTACAGCAGGTTGCTGCAGGTAAGAGGAGGGAGCATTGATGAAATATTCAGTTTTCACAGACAACGAGTGCATTCAGTACGTTTACATTAGCAGAACAACGTTATTTAACAGCACCTGCTGCCTGACGCTCGTTTCTGTCTCTGCCACGGGGGGCTAAAGCCGTGGCAGCCTCTGCTGAAACCCTCAGCACGGGAGGAGAGAATTTACGCGTTTGCAGGTTTGTCACCTGCGCCGTCACCTCTGTTTTTGTAGTGTAGAGGCTGGCAGCAGCCACATGCTTCGGATTTGGCACGGCACTGGTCACGCTCTGAATTGGCAGGCCTATCTTTGGAGGAAGCTCACCCATCTGCTCCCTCTCCGCCTTTCCCTGCGGCCGTCAAACCTGCGCTACCACGGGCATAATCAGGCACGGCGGCCGGACRGCAGGTACGGTGGGGGGACCTTCCCTCGGCATCCTCCGCACACAGCCGCCAGCGGGGAGCACTTGCAGGGATTCGAGCCACCCCGATCCTTCGTCTCYGAGACGCTCTTTGCCATTTCCAAGCGTTTTGTCAAGACGCCGTTACTATTAAAGTGCGTTTTGGTATAACGCTCAGTTCTTAGATACAACAGCACCTGCTCCAGGYGCAGCGCCCACGCCCCCCAAAAAACCCCAATACGGATTAGTCAGAACGACGGGATTTTCCAATAACGAGGAAAACTGTTTCAAGTCAGACGACGGGTTTCGTTYTACTCTAATGAGCAGATATGTCTCCTATCCGTAGCTGTAACCCGTTTCTTGCAGGTCTTTTAACATCCTTTTTTTCCTTACTGTCAGTAGCATCTGTCACAATGTGCAGCTTAATAATCTCTTTTAAACCCAAGAAATCTGTATTTCCATAACGCACCCAAGATGAATTTTGATCAACATCAGCCCGATCTCTTTCCTAAAGAAAGGATCTCCCTTAACTGCCCACACATGTAAGTTAAAGCCTTTCTGAGATCTTTAGTGCCGCCACCGCAATCGGCAAGAAGTAAATGACAAAATTAGCAACAAACGTGCAAACCTGGCAGAAAACGTCCTGAAGCACAACGGGATAATAGATAATAAATTGGAATACAGTATTTTTCTTGGGGTATTCTGGCCAATTCCCATTCTTTAGCTAAGACAGCACGCAGTCAGCTTTAAATTACAACGCTTTACTTGCTGCGTTATACRCAGAAGTTATTTTGTAAGCCTTCAATAAAACACGTGCAGAACTTTTATCCAACGTGTTTACCGTTATATAGAAATGAGAAGGCAAAATATTCACCAGCTCGAACAACTGAGAGCTTGTGCATCTGAACTACCCCTCCACGTAGAAACCCGTCAAACGCTGAACGCACGAGGATGACTCCTCCTCCACGGATTAAGTTGAGTTTATGTTTTGCCCTTTGAAGTTAATTCCCAGTTTGCGGTCACGGGAGAAAAGCCGATCTCGATTCCCACGGAAATACCAGCTTTTTGAGTCGCTTTGCTCACACGCGTTACCTGCCCGCTCTTCATCCTTCTGGACGAGCGCGCACACGTTAATGCCACGATCCCGGATTTCGGTCCCCCGTCGCACCCGAGGACGGATCCCAGGGCGTAAACCCACCCGCCGCGCGCAGCTCCGGGGGGACCGTCCCTTCCAAGAGCCTTTGCCCGGCTGCATCCGAACCCGCAGCGGAAGACGTCCTCGCACGAGCCGTGGGCGTGCTTTGCTTTGTGTCCGAGACGGGGAGATGCCCGCGCTGCAGAGAAACCAAACCTTTCAGGGCTCAGCTTGCCTGCTTCGCCAGCCTCTAGAATTCATGCATTTAAATAGTTTTCCGGGCCTTTTCCCGCTACGATGAGGCCAAAAATGCTGCTACTATCTTTCACAGTAAGATTCTAATGGAAGCTATTGATTCCAGTTGCTGGGGGCTTCACCGAAACGACAACTAGGCTCAACAAGACAAAACTAAAACCACCACCACAAGATGGAAACAGCATTAGTGCAAAAAGCAAGATACAATTATAGAAGGCTCCGTCTTCCCAAATACGCAGCCTGATTCTGAAAACCTAAACCRCTCTCTGCTGTGCCTGTCCGAGGATTACCGGGAGCTTCATCTGATGGAGCTAACGAAGAGCGTTACCAGCTGCAGGTGACCCAAGGGCTAACGGAAGCAGCCGGCAAGCCGCAGTGCGGCAGACCGCAGCGGGATGCACCGGGGAGCCCCGCGCCGGCCAGCTCCCCGAGTGGTTCCCGGGCAGAGCAAGGCTTACGCTTCCCGTGAGTCGTTCTTACGACCCCGAGTTTTCCCGCGCGCCAGGAATTCTCAGGCCCTGGCAGGTTTTGCATTCCTGCCGCAAAGCCCACGCTCACAGGGGGGAACGAAGGGCAGGTCCTTGGCCTCAGCAACAAGATGCTCGAGCAGCGCCGGCTTTGTCTGCCTGTTCTCAATGCCCGCACGTTCCCATAAAAGAGCCGAGAAAGTTTCCGCTTCACGTCTTTACCAGACGGGTCACTTAAATACCCACGCAACGTCAGCGAGGGTTATGCACTGCCCCCCCAAAAACTAGGGGGGAAAAAATCTCAGCAGCAGCACTACGATCAAAGTGAGAACTCCTTCCAACTTATACTTCCAAGAAAGGACAAAAAGGTATGTTATAACAAAAGCCTTTAGTCTAGGTTCCAGATCAGACACAATGATGAATGCTAGCCTAAAGGGCAACATATTTATAAGTTTTAAGTCTCTTGCAACACCAACTGTCCTGATTCATCCCTGCGATACAGGCAGTTCTGAGAGCTATTTTGCCGTATTTATTATTTTACAGAAGAGGAAGGAAAAATGTGGAATCAGCCCTCAATCTGCCACCCGTCGGATTTATAAACGTTAGTAAAAGACCAACGCTAATGTCTTTAAACATTAATCTAGTAGTCGCTGCAGATCCTGCACGTCCCCCCGCTTCAGCCTCCGCCCCGCCGTTCTTCCAGCCTAGGGGAAATAAAATGCATTTTTGTATTTTTTTTCCCCCTTCATCTGTGGGGTTTGCTTTGACTAAACCCATGAAAGGAAGAGAAAGGGCAGATGCTCCTGAACACATTACTGCCTGCTGTCAGTGCTTTGCCAGCTGAGCGGAAGGCACAAAGCTCTGATCCAGTGTTTATTTTTAAAGATGCAGCTTGCTCGATACATACTCATTCTTCATGCCTTGTTTTCAATAGAGAAATCTGCGTCTGCCGGCTAACAGGACAAAGGCAAAGTTGGAAGGAAGGGAAAAGAAACCGTATACCGCATACAAAAACAAAACCGTGATTCCATAAACTGCGTTAGCCCAATCCCCCTTACTGCCTCCAGAGTTACAGCACCGAGACCGTAAAAGAGATACAGAAATAAGGAGAAAGAAAACAGTTTAGGATGCGGTCCCGCCCAAATTAGCGGGCGCGGTTTGCRCCCAAACGCCCTCCAACGCTCGATCCATCCCAAAGCGGGTGAAGGGAGTGTGGCGCGCTGCCCGCGCCGCCCCAGCCCCRACGGGGACCCGCGGCGGGGACGGGGACCGTGGCTCCGCAGCACCTACCACGGCGGAAGGGGAGGCGAGGAGAAGAGGGTCAGCCTTGCCGCTCGCCCAGCTTTCCAAAACCGGCTCGAGCCACGGGAGCCCCCCACCTCCGAATTCAAATTCTTATCAGGCACTTTGTGAATTTTATCACGTATTCCTTAAAGTTGCAGTCACCTTTTAAAAGTGGATTGTATTTAGCTTTTAATCAAGTCTTCATCTTTGTCCAAAACCCCATAGGCCTTGAGGTTCAGATTGTCATTTTAAACAAAAGTAAAATGGTAAATGCCTTTTACGTGCAACACCATTAGATGTAATTAAGCAACGGGTAAAGCATACATTGTGCTATAAATGTCATTTAGTTTTACAGTTACACTCATCAACATTTATCAAAACACTGCCTCAAGAAAGAATGAGACAGCTACAGCTAGTGACTTCAATTCGCTGCTGTCTTTGAAGCAGCATGCTCCAAGGCAAAACTGCAGCAAGAAAAGCCTTCACATTTCATATTTTCATCTTTTTGACTGAAATGCTAATTTTCTGCTGCGTCCCCGTACGGGGCAGGACGGGCGATGGGTAACTATTGGGTGCTAACGCTAGGGAAGGGACGCCAGGAGAAGCCCCAAACGCAGGGGCAGGGCGAGCAACCTCATACCATCTTGACAACGGTCCCAAAGGACAACCTCACCGATGGCGTTGCTGCCAGGTGAACACCTGYGTGTCCAGCACTGCTCCACAAACCCCTGCGAAGAGAGGCAGAAGTTAGTTACTGGACGTCGGCGAGCGTCAGCGGGAACCGGCATGTTTTGCTTTCGCTCATTGGGATCCTGTTTTGTTCCAGCACCTTCTGCCTTCCCATCCTCTCGAGCTGCACACCTCCGGCTGCCAACACGGAGCACGATGCAAAACCACAGCCTTTACGCCGGCGGCGGGGTTGCRGCTGCCTGATGGCAGGATCACGCCACCGTCGCAGCTCCGTGGTGCCTCGGGCTGCCCGGTTCGGACGAGAGGAGCTACGTAACGGATGCGCACCGATCCCCGCAGGCTCACGTACGCACGGCGTTCCTGCTGCAGCAGGTAGGAAGTCTAAGGTAAAATGACATTTTTGCGTCTGCTTTCTGGTTAAGGGGGCGTTTGAGCTACCGCAACAGGGATGCGAACTGTAAAGGAAGAAAAACACAAGCAACGTGCGTTACCAGATACTGCTGCGTGCCTGTTCTACTTTCAAATCTCAACATTTCTTGTTTTCTCCTGAGAAGCCTTAAAACATGCAAACCGAGCCCATTAGAAGCAATTTTCAATTTACTGCTCCTCCTTGATATTCACATGGTAAACACCAGCAGCGATCAGCTCCGTCAATAAGGATCGCAAGGCACCCAGTTGACTGTAAACTATGTCGAGCTCCCTGACTTTGCAGCTTTAGACAGAAGAAAAGGCAAAAAAAAMCCCCAACAAACCCCAACAGATTGGAAATTGATGTTTCATCATTACCCATCATTAAAAAAATTATGCTGTTGTACAAATCCAGAAGGAGCAAGGAGTGAACGTTGAATGTTTCTGCAAGTATTTATTAATTCTCCCTTTCTGCAGTTGCGTAAAGGAGTGTTCTTAAGCCGGTGAGGTTCTCCTCCTCCTCGTCTCCCCCCTGCCCTGATCCGCCTGGCATCACAGCTCTGCAGCAGACGCAGCCGTCTCTTTGCTCAAACGTCTCCTTCGCGCCCGTGTTGGCAAGGCAACAGGCATCGCCGGGCTTCGGGGAACTCGCTCCCGCGTCTGCGCCCAGAGAGGGGAGAAGGGAAGGACCGCAGCAATCGAGCAGTGCTTTAGATACCTGAATTTCGTCTCGTTTTTGCATTTCTTTTCCGAAAGATCTGAACCCATTCCCGGCACGGGGCTGCCGTGATGCTTACACGGAACAAGCCGGCAGCCGGTGACTGTTCAGAGCAGCTATGGGAAACTGTTTGCAGCCCTTATTGGAAATCGCAAACGCTAGTATTAAAATCAGGTTTTTGCCAGGACTTGAGCGATTACTACCTCGGCCATTTTGCTTATGCATTTGCCCATGCTGCCCGTCTTCAGACAGCCTTATTTCTGATGGGAATGCCTCCTGTGGGTTGCAACGGCCGTGAAGCAAAAGTGATCCTGGAGAGGACCTGAGAACAGCGAGAGCCGCGAGGCGCTTGCCATCTTTGGGAAAAAAACAAAAATCAGCCCAAGAAAACTCATCCTTCCCCCAGGTTTTTTTGCCCTTTTGGTTCTCAAGTGAGTTTCTTCCGTCTCTTACCGGAGTGCGCTCCCACGCTTGCGGCAGGCCCTCGGCTGGCGGTCCTTGAAGGGGTGTCCTTAAGTACAGGGCAGGCAGGGAGGACAGCAGGAGGACACGCTTTCCGTGCTGCTCCTTTGCCACATGTCTAAGCTCACAGACCAGGCTTCAGAGGTGAAMGGAGTTTGGCCGGTATAAATTTGTACCCCCTCCCAACAACCCTCCTCCGGCCCACCCTGCAGCACGAAAACTACTAGCAGATAAAACTCCCGTCTTCCAGCCCACCGAACTGCCCTTCGAAAGGAGGGGGGTACAGATTTACAGCTACAGCTAGCTGGAAGTACAGCCAGCGATCTCGGAAATGGACGCTATATCGCAGCGCCAGTCCGCTGGGTCACCTTGTTTTAAAATTGTGTGCAAATGCAGAGAGACCGCTTCACTAAAAATCTATCTTCTTAACTGCTTGAAACTGGATTTAAAATGCATGTATGCAGCGCTCCTATCTGTTCGCTATTCTGAGTTTCTCCTTTGGCCTTATGATAAAAGAATGCAGGAAATTATAACCAACYTTCCCCCCAGCCCGGAAAAGGGAATTAATTACTGCGAGCACAAAGTCAGCGCTATTCCAATAAACAAATGCAATCCATTCAGGCACTGAAAAGCCAGGAAAACATCCTAGAGGCTCGATACCTCGCTAGCCATTCATATCGTGTACCGACGTGGATATTACGGAACGGCTGTGCCCGGGACTATCACAAAGCCAACATTATCTCTACCGTTATTAGAATTAAATAAAGCCTCTCCTTCCCCGCACGCAGCACCAGCGTGGCCAGGATTACAAAAGACCTGCAGCTTCTTGCCGCGCCTGGCTTCACGGCAGGGTTTACTTTTTTTTCGCCGGGATTAGGTGATCGCAGCCATCAGCGACAAAGTTCCTCGATGCGACAAGACGCGAATGCGTGCTCGGTGCCGTGGATCAGCTCTGGGAAACGCTCTCGAGGAGCCCAGCACGGGCACAAGAGAGGGGTGCTCAGCTGGAGGGATTCACTGGTCTCTGGTCACCCGCGTTCAGACACTGGCTTTTCAACCTGGGGTCACGCTGGTGACCTGCCTTCCCCCCCCCCCCCCCCCCCCCCCACAAAGTCCCATCTTCTCTCTGGCACAAGCCTGGGTAACAGCAGCAGCCAGACGAATCCGATAAACTGCTTTTTTGCTGCAGTTTTGCACAAAACCGCGCTCTCGTGCCGGGACTCCCCAGGAGGGAGCAGCCTCTTTGCACTGCGGCTTTCGTGAATCCCCCGCCCAAACTGTTCAGCTCACGCAGTACAAAGCTGGCGCTGAATATTGCCGCTGTGGCGGGGAGCCTGCTTCGGCTAGAGAGAGCAATGTCCAGTGGTCATTCAAAGGAGGCAAGCAGACTGTCGGCATATAAATGGCCTCCCCTCTTTTTATTTGTAAATACAGTAATTGTATTTCAGAATCACATCCTCTCGCAGCTTACCTTTGTGTTCCTATTATCAAAGCTAAGCACACTCAAATCGTTCTGCTGACGTGTCACAAGAGGGACACGAGACCTTTTACAGAYGTTGCCAACAGCAGCCGAAAACCTACTAGACATTTGCTTAGCGTTTCTTGAAAGAACAACTTAGATTATACACGTTCTTCACCATTCTTTTCTCAGACCCCAATAGTTTGAGGAGGCCTGCTTATTTTTGCCAACTTTTAAGGAACCGTAAGACTGGCCCTCTAGTACTCGGCACGTCGAGGGCAGGCTATTTAAAAAAAAAGACTCAGTTTTAAAGGAAGTACTCTACAACAACTAAGTCAGCAGCACAGTCGTGCAAGCTTAAGTTTTCAGCAGTTGACGGTTGCAGTCAGGAGTTGCATTTGCATCCGAGCGCAAGAGAAATTCCCCCCCTTACCCACTTGCATTTAAAAACGCTTTATAAAAACCCCTCTAACTTTTAGCAAGGTCTGTCAGAAATACCCTTCCTTAAAACCCAGGAGCCCTGACCTCCAATAACGCTGCTGTCCACAAACTGTATGACGCACCACATTTTGGAGCTACAAACATTAAGTACAGTCCATCGCGGGTATTTTTCTAGCGAGCCACTGCAATTACAGTCTGGCTCAATCTGGCTTTTAAAAGCTGCTTATAAACTTTGAAATGGCTTTTGCTGAAACGCCACTTGGGTGGCTTCTATACTGAAGGTGCTTTTGTCTTGGGGTTGGTTTTTTTAAACCTGCCAGGGCTGCATATTACTGAAATACTGTCAGTAGCGCAGGTTAGCTGTTAGCTGGAAGAGTTACACCAGCTTGCAGGTACCATAAATCACTGAATCCTTGCAAGGTTCCGCCTCCAAAGTTACGTTAATAACTCGCCCAGACTTGAGCAACATCACCCTCGCTGCAACGAGGACAAGGTGCGAGCACGGCTCCTCTCGGCAGCTCGCCTCCTTGGGCAGCCGCTTGAAATTCATTACCGTGGAATAGCGGTCCCGTGAATGGAATTTATTAAGCTCAGTTGCCGAGATAAAACACTCGGGTTTTGTGGAAAAACACTTTGACGCAGACACCATATGCTTAACGCCGAAAGCGAGCTAGGTTACTTCAACCAGGAAAATTTCGTTTTCCTACCGCGTCTATCTAATTTGGTAGCAGCTYGTCTTCCTGTCACCACCCTGAATACGGAGATCTCAGCAGCGCGCCTGGAAATGGATCGGCGAGCACGTGCCTTTCTCCGGTCGGGGATGAATTATCCTTTGCCTGCTACCCACAGACAGCCACGAGCAGCCTTTGCCGGTTGATGAATGGCTTTGTAGTTTGGGCTGCGTTACGAGAACAAAACAAACCATCATGAATCATGAGGTTTTATGGGTATGCTGTTTCGTAAAATTTCCTAAAAAAAATGAATTACATTCTGCTCATTAGCAAACCTTGCTGCACAAAGCGAAGGATTTTGAGAGCGCCCAGCAAGCCGATTACACGGAGGTAGCGCGGGGGACAACGAGTGAAGTCAAACTCTATTTTAATACGCCCAGAGAAACAATAGCGTAATCGAATGGGGGTAGGGAATTAGAAAAGAAGGAAGTTCAGCTGCCATACTCTTCGTTTCAATCTGAAACGCAACATAACGAATTAAACCTGTCGCTCTTCGAGCGTAGGCTGCCGGAAGCCACGCGGCACAGCCGACTCGCGGGCTGGGACGGCCGACCCGCGCGGGCCGGCACCCGCAGCGAGGGGCCCAGCGGGTCCTTCCCCGCTGCCGGCTCGGACGCGAGCGGCGAGGGCCGGGATGTTGGTGAGCGCTGGTTGGCAGGATGGGAAACGCTGATCCCCCCCAAACCTCGTACCAGACGTTTTCGAATGTGAAATTGCGAGTTTGCGTTCACTCACCCCGATTTGCCGTGGCCTGCAGAGCTACAAGGACACACAGCGCTACTACGGAAGCGGCACCGCTGCTCTATTTCAGACTGCACCGCAATATACGCTGTACCTGTCACCTTACTCAAAATCCCAGCGGGACGAGGTTTTCGTGCTGGCTCAGAGGGGTTTGTTTGCTAAGCAAACATCAGCAAAACGTACGCTGATAGRCGAGTTACCCGCGTAGGCGCAAACACGCCCGCCTCTGAGCAGACCTGGCACTAATTAACTGCAGAAGCCAAAGGGATTTTCATTCAAACTTCACATCTTGTTTGGTACCTACCAAACAATCAAGAAAACATTCAGAAGCAGCAAGCTTTAAAATRCCTGAGTACAAACCCCAGGGCGTCAATAGGTATGGGCAACAGGGGGGTGGTTCATTTACGAAATCTACATTTGAAGGCGCTTTCTCATCTGGAAGTGTCCTGCTATTGCGCCCGCCCCAACTCTGCACTTCTGCATCCAAGGCACGCCTCGCGCGCGGTGCGGCCCGGCGGCATTCGCCCCGTGACTCCGACAGCCGCGTCCCAACGCCTCCTGCCAGGCTGGAGAGCCGCTGGTTTCGTGCACACCGGTCAGGCGGCCGGGACCTCTGCCGCGAGGCACGGAGGACGGCCGCCAGCCTACGTGACGCGGCGCCCATCGCCAGCCTTCTGCCTGTGCTCGATACCCTGACTGCTGCTTTCCAAAGACCCGCCGGGGTGGGGGCGTTTGGGAGCAAAAAGCTCGGCCGGAGCAGCTCCTCCGTCTCCTACCACGTCACAGCTAACGAGGATGGTGCTGAAGGTAGAGAAAGCAAACCTTCTTCCAAAGGACTGTGTGATCTTTGTGCTATGATGAGACTCGCCCAATTGAGAAAACGACTTGGCGTACGCTTCTGGTCTGAAAAATGCTCAATCGTGCCTCATCCCCATCGCCAAAAATCATTAGCGGCGAAATGCAAAAGAGCCGCAGCTTCTCGGCCGTTTTCCCTTGCTACCACCACCCTCCCCCCGGGCCGGAGCTTGGGACGCACAACCAGAGCTAGAGGGAACCTTTCAAACGGCGATCCCAATTAACGAGCCCACATCTATTCACGTTAAAAGCTTTCGCAGCTTTCATTGAAAGTGTTGCTTTTGTCTTCCCGCCGTCCCTTCCCAAAGTAAGGGCTCATTACTGATGTAGACCAGTTTTCTAATTGGTTGGGAATGTGGTTCTCGGCACAATACCCCGGAGAGGCTGCTTTTACGAGGTCTCCTAATACTACTGAAGAATGCCATGAAAACCCCAAACCCAGATGTCTGGCTCAAAACCAGGAAACTCGGCTGGCCCGGCGAGATTTCCATTGCGCTGACATTGTACTGCGGCAGCACTGCCAGAGCATTGTACTTATGTAAGGGCGGCATTCACACACGAACGCTGTAAAATAAAGAGCGTAATCACTACCGCTTTCTGCCCGCTCTCCTTGCAGGGAACAAGCAGTTTGGCTTTCGGCAATAGCCTTTTACCAGCGTCGAACTGCGGCTTTCTGCAGGTGAGGCCCTGCTGTCTCACCACGGAAGGGAGACCATTCTTCTTCAGAAGAGGTACAGGTAACGCAGACGATGGTGCCTCCTAACGTCACTTTGATGTGTCGGACCTCAGCGCACCATTTAGCGAAAAACAGCACTGCAAGACGCTGAGCGCTGTTCGCCAACTGCATTTTTACAGTTGTCTGATTTTTGCCGTTTCATAATCTGTACGGGAGCTAGAAAGAAATTCAGCATCTTTACTTAAAAAGTTTTGCCCAAGTACAAACGCGAAGGCATCTTCCGTCCACAGAGAACGAGCAGTCGGAGCATCTTAAAACAGGAGAGGGTCAGTAAACCCGCTGAAGGGAAGCTGTCCGTCAGGGGTAACACCCAGACGGAGCCGAAACCGGGGCAGATTGGGCAGCACGGCACGCCTCCCCCTTCGCTGGGGTCGGCGTCATCGAAGCTAAAGGGCAGCCCATCAGCTGTTTGTCATGGGAGACCAACACGTATCACAGAGAGGAAAACCACGTTACGGGCAAGCGCTTCGGCATCATGGAGATAAGCAACGGCAAACTTCGCAAAACAGAGGAACAGGTCAGAAAACAGTCTCAGGACC